>CM074726.1:183114068-183149068 GCA_037306005.1 Rhinophrynus dorsalis
TGGAAAGATGTCTGCGCTGTTTCCTGCCTGTCAGTCCGGGAACAGTATTTAATTCTCAGTAACCAGGTAATAATTTTGCCAACTAGCATTATTGAGCAGCTAGTCACCAGATGGGTATTTATTTGGGCCAAATTTTAACAGGGGTGGTAGTTCCGCTTTAAAGCGGAACTAGCACCTAATATAAAGACACCCCCCACTAATTATGCCTATGGCGACTAGCTTCTTAATAGTTCTATTATCTGCCACAAGTACCAGCATCTGAAGTAATCCTTTTTCTCGTGAGACTGACGCCAGGCTTCTTGCTTTAGAGCCGTCTGCGCGCCTGCACCGTCAGTCTCTTCCTGGTGCCTTTCGGTGCCATGCAGCGCCTCCTAGAGGAGACCGGAACGGACAGAGCAGATGCGCAGACGTCTCTAAGCCAAGATGTCTGCGGGCAAGCGTGGCTGCCGGTCTCACAATAAAAAGGATTACTTAGGATGCTGGTACTTGTGGCAGAAAATAGAACTATTAAGAGGCTAGACACCATATGCATAAATAGTTAGACTCTAGTTAGACCTCACCTAGAGTATTGTGTACAGTATTGGAGACCTAGAGTATTGTGTACAGTATTGGAGACCCAGAGTATTGTGTACAGTACTGGAGAGCTAGAGTATTGTGTACAGTACTGGAGGCCCCATCTCCAGAAGGATATAGATACTCTAGACTATTGTGTACAGTACTGGAGACCCCATCTCCAGAAGGATATAGATACTCTAGAGTATTGTGTACAGTACTGGAGACCTCATCTCCAGAAGGATATAGATACTATAGAGTATTGTGTACAGTACTGGAGACCCCCATCTCCAGAAGGATATAGATACTCTAGAGTATTGTGTACAGTACTGGAGACCTAGACTATTGTGTATAGTACTGGAGACCCCATCTCCAGAAGGATATAGATACTCTAGAGTATTGTGTACAGTACAGGAGACCCCATCTCCAGAAGGATATAGATACTCTAGAGTATTGTGTACAGTACTGGAGACCTCATCTCCAGAAGGATACAGATACTCTAGAGAAAATTCAAAGAAGGGCTACTAAAATGGTGACTGGTTTACAGGAAAAGAAATATCAGGATAGACTAAAGGATCTGAACATGTATAGCTTGGAGGAGAGAAGAGAGAGAGGGGATAGGAGGGAAGTATATTTCAATGGGGTAAAAATTTTAAGACAAGAGGCCATAGTCTAAAACTAAAGGGACACAGGTTTAGACGTAATGTAAGATTGTTTTACTTCACTGAGAGGGTAGTAGATAAGTGGAATAGCCTACCAGCAGAAGTGGCAGAAGTTAATACAGTGACAGAATTTAAGCATGCATGGGATAGGCATAAGGCTGTCCTTAACGTAAAAAAAAACCTAGGACCAAAAAGGAAAATGGGCAGACTAGATGGGCCAAATGGTTTTTATCTGCCGTCAAATTCTATGTTTCTATTAGTGGGGGCGACTTTATATTAGTTGGTTGATCCGCTTTAAAGTCCCCCTCTCTGCCCCTGTTCTCGATATCACTATTCTTCCCTCAGATCTGAAAGCCAGTCGGCTGACGGGATGAATCTCAACAAGGTACAATTTAGTCTGTGTCTGTGTACGGAAAACCCTGCCCTCCTCAATGAAGGGGTTTAGAGTTGTCCTTATGCTGACACAAGATTGTCCCAAGTTGCGATCCGTCCAGATCGGCTTTCTGATCTGAGGGAAACAGAGCGACATCAGGAAGAGGGGCGGGAGTGGGAAACTTTAAATAAAATTTGAATAAAACTGCACGGATATGGGCAGCGTTCAAAGGACAGAGCATTATTAAAACGTTCAAAGACTAATTGTAATTCATTTCTAGTGTGACATTTCTATCTCTTTAAAACAATAGGATTTCTGAGAGTTGTTTGCCTAACCCCTTAAGGCACAGGGTCCTGGGAAGTAACCTTCCATTAAGGACCACTTTCTCCCCTTTCTCTGCCTTTCTACCCTTATGGTACAGATGGTTTGTTCCATAATTATCCTCTTTCCATTTGTGGATAAGGCCCCATGTGTGTGTGGTTGTGTTACTGTATGTGTGTATGACAGTGTGTTTGTGCTGGTGTGTGTCTCAGTATATGTGTGTGTGTGTGTGGTTGTGTTACTGTATGTGTGTATGACAGTGTGTTTGTGCTGGTGTGTGTGTCTCAGTATATGTGTGTGTGTGAGGTTGTGTTACTGTATGTGTGTGTGTGTCAGAGTGTTTGTGCTGGTGTGTGTGTCTCAGTATATGTGTGTGTGTGGTGTCACTGTATATATATATATAAACATAGAATTTGATGGCAGATAAGAACCATTTCGGCCCATCTAGTCTGCCCATTTTCCTACTGTAAAAACCTCAAACATTTTTTAGTCCTTGGTCTTTTCTTACTTTAAAGGGATAGTAATACTTCGTTTTATCTTTATTTTATTTTGTAGGCATTAAAAAAACATGAAGAATGATATAAGTCTTATCTCTCAAACCTTTTTGGTTTGAGAGATATACACAAGCAAAGTTTCCCCTCCCGCCCCTTTTACCTAGTGTAAGCCATCTCTTCTCAGATGTGGAATCCAGTCCATAGACCAGACAGATAACAGCAGGGGACAATCTTCTTCCTATGAGAACAATGAAAGCCCTGCCCCCCTTGACAGGTTTTTCAGATTTTTCCCTTATCTTAATTGAAGATTGTCCCTCTCTGCAGTCTACCTGGGCACCTCCCTTCTGATCTGGCTGAGCAGTGTTACATCAGTAAAAGGGGCAGGAGGGGGATACTTTATCACTGAATTACTCTTGAACTACAACTCTGACAGAATTGAAATAACACTCTCCAAAGTCCAAATACTATGATGATTATTTAGAGCTGCTTTTATTATGAAACATTACTATCCCTTTAAGGACAGACTTATGCCTATCCCATGCATGCTTAAATTCTGTCACTGTATTAACTTCTGCCACTTCTGCTGGTTGGTTATTCCACTTATCTACTACCCTCACAGTGAAGTAAAACTTTCTTACATTACATCTAAACCTGTGTCCCTCTATTTTTAGACTATGGCCTCTTGTCCTAACGTTTTTACTCCTTTAAAACTGTTATTATTCAAAAGCAATAATAATAATAGCATTAATAATAACAGTATTACAGGATTACATGCAAGTAAATGTCATAGCACTTACAATAAATTCTGTAGGGGCCCTCCTCATACCCCCAAAAAAGTCCCTTTTTATGGTGTTTTAAAGGTGGTCCAACCTGGCGTATTGTCCAATCAGTGGTCTTCTCACGTCGGCTTCTTATCTCAAAAAACAGATGAAGGTCTTCTCTGCAGAATTTTCATGTCAGTGCAAAGGTTCCTTTTTGTGTATTAAGTAGAAATTGTCAAAAAACAACATGATGTGGCAGAACACGTCTGTCATTTATAATGCTCTAAGCACTATTCAAGCATTAACCCTTTGAGTGCCAGAGGGGTACGCAACGCATTGCTTTGCGTACCCCTCTGGCACTCAAAGGGTTAACTTTATATAACGAGCACACAGACAATGTATATTATGTTTAATGTGATTAAAACAGAAACCAGAAGAGATAGTACTTAATCAGTTGAATGTTACCACTTATCTAAATGGGTTGAGATGTGAGTAAACTCTGAACATTAACTATCTTGGATCCTAAGGAGCAAAAACATTCATATATAATCACACAGGCACTGCTTAAAGGAGCAGTGCACCTTATGGAAACATATAGTATATTGACCTTTTCCTTAACAATATAAATGTGTGTGTGAGTGTTTCAGTGGATATGTATGTGTATATAAATGTGTGTATCAGTGGATATGTATGTGTATATAAATGTGTGTGTATCAGTGGATATGTATGTGTATATAAATGTGTGTGTGTATCAGTGGATATGTATGTGTATATAAATGTGTGTGTATCAGTGGATAATGTATGTGTATATAAATGTGTGTGTGTGTGTGTGTGTGTATCAGTGGATAATGTATGTGTATATAAATGTGTGTGTATCAGTGGATAATGTATGTGTTTATAAATGTGTGTGTGTGTATCAGTGGATAATGTATGTGTATATAAATGTGTGTATCAGTGGATATGTATGTGTATATAAATGTGTGTGTATCAGTGGATATGTATGTGTATATAAATGTGTGTATCAGTGGATATGTATGTGTCTATAAATGTGTGTGTGTGTGTGTATCAGTGGATATGTATGTGTATATAAATGTGTGTATCAGTGGATATGTATGTGTATATAAATGTGTGTGTATCAGTGGATAATGTATGTGTATATAAATGTGTGTATCAGTGGATATGTATGTGTATATACATGTGTGTGTATCAGTGGATAATGTATGTGTATATAAATGTGTGTGTATCAGTGGATAATGTATGTGTATATAAATGTGTGTGTATCAGTGGATATGTATGTGTATATAAATGTGTGTGTATCAGTGGATAATGTATGTGTATATAAATGTGTGTGTATCAGTGGATATGTATGTGTATATAAATGTGTGTGTGTATCAGTGGATATGTATGTGTATATAAATGTGTGTATCAGTGGATATGTATTTGTATATAAATGTGTGTGTATCAGTGGATATGTATGTGTATATAAATGTGTGTGTGTATCAGTGGATATGTATGTGTATATAAATGTGTGTGTATCAGTGGATATGTATGTGTATATAAATGTGTGTGTCAGTGGATATGTATGTGTATATAAATGTGTGTGTATCAGTGGATAATGTATGTGTATATAAATGTGTGTGTATCAGTGGATATGTATGTGTATATAAATGTGTGTGTGTATCAGTGGATAATGTATGTGTATATAAATGTGTGTGTATCAGTGGATATGTATGTGTATATAAATGTGTGTGTCAGTGGATATGTATGTGTATATAAATGTGTGTGTATCAGTGGATAATGTATGTGTATATAAGTGTGTGTATCAGTGGATAATGTATGTGTATATAAATGTGTGTGTCAGTGGATATGTATGTGTATATAAATGTGTGTATCAGTGGATATGTATGTGTATATAAATGTGTGTGTATCAGTGGATATGTATGTGTATATAAATGTGTGTGTATCAGTGGATATGTATGTGTATATAAATGTGTGTATCAGTGGATATGTATGTGTATATAAATGTGTGTGTGTGTATCAGTGGATATGTATGTGTATATAAATGTGTGTGTGTGTATCAGTGGATAATGTATGTGTATATAAGTGTGTGTATCAGTGGATAATGTATGTGTATATAAATGTGTGTGTCAGTGGATATGTATGTGTATATAAATGTGTGTGTATCAGTGGATAATGTATGTGTATATAAGTGTGTGTGTCAGTGGATAATGTATGTGTATATAAATGTGTGTGTATCAGTGGATATGTATGTGTATATAAATGTGTGTGTGTATCAGTGGATAATGTATGTGTATATAAATGTGTGTGTATCAGTGGATATGTATGTGTATATAAATGTGTGTGTCAGTGGATATGTATGTGTATATAAATGTGTGTGTATCAGTGGATAATGTATGTGTATATAAGTGTGTGTATCAGTGGATAATGTATGTGTATATAAATGTGTGTGTCAGTGGATATGTATGGGTATATAAATGTGTGTATCAGTGGATATGTATGTGTATATAAATGTGTGTGTATCAGTGGATATGTATGTGTATATAAATGTGTGTGTCAGTGGATATGTATGTGTATATAAATGTGTGTGTATCAGTGGATAATGTATGTGTATATAAATGTGTGTATCAGTGGATATGTATGTGTATATAAATGTGTGTGTGTATCAGTGGATATGTATGTGTATATAAATGTGTGTGTGTATCAGTGGATATGTATGTGTATATAAATGTGTGTGTATCAGTGGATAATGTATGTGTATATAAATGTGTGTATCAGTGGATAATGTATGTGTATATAAATGTGTGTGTGTATCAGTGGATAATGTATGTGTATATAAATGTGTGTATCAGTGGATATGTACGTGTATATAAATGTGTGTATCAGTGGATATGTACGTGTATATAAATGTGTGTATCAGTGGATATGTATGTGTATATAAATGTGTGTATCAGTGGATATGTATGTGTATATAAATGTGTGTGTATCAGTGGATATGTATGTGTATATAAATGTGTGTGTATATAAATGTGTGTATCAGTGGATATGTATGTGTATATAAATGTGTGTGTGTGTATCAGTGGATATGTATGTGTATATAAATGTGTGTGTGTGTATCAGTGGATAATGTACGTGTATATAAATGTGTGTATCAGTAAATGAGTATAGATGTGTGTTTGTGTTACTGTAAGTTGTACGTGGAGTTGCTGGTAGGGAGGTCAGTGCACGCAGGGAGGCCGCGCAGTGGGGGAGGCTGAGAGCAATTAGAAGGAGATAAAATTCACAGAACAGAGGCAGTGAGAGGGAAAAGTGATTTCATGAGAAAGGGGAAACATACGAGGATGGAGAGTGAGGAGGTAACAGGGCAGAGGCCGGGGAGAGGGGAACACTGACGCTCCTCCAGATTGCTGGGGAGGAAGAACGTGCTGAATGGCTGAGCGCACTTTCCCGTCCCTCCCCCCTCTGTTATCCCCCAGCCTCTTACAGAGGCCAGTGTGAAGCCTTTGATAAGCCGTTGGCTGGTTAATGATTTCTACTTCGTACCATGTACTGAGTCACAATGACTGGTACAGAGGGCACTGAATTAACCCCTACACAGACAGAGCTGCCTACACTACACTGTACTTGTGCTGTGTATACATGTCATGGTGTAGTAGTGTGTGTGAGGAGGAGACTGGCACTGCCACTGCCTGCACTGTACCTGTGCTGTGTTTACATGTCATGGTGTAGTAGTGTGTGTGTGAGGAGGAGACTGGCACTGCCACTGCCTGCACTGTACCTGTGCTGTGTATACATGTCATGGTGTAGTAGTGTGCGTGAGGAGGAGACTGGCACTGCCACTGTCTGCACTGTACTTGTGCTGTGTATACATGTCATGGTGCAGTAGTGTGTGTGTGAGGAGGAGACTGGCACTGCCACTGCCTGCACTGTACCTGTGCTGTGTATACATGTCATGGTGTAGTAGTGTGTGTGTGAGGAGACTGGCACTGCCTGCACTATACCTGTGCTGTGTATACATGTCATGGTGTAGTGTGTGTGTGTGTGAGGAGACTGGCACTGCCACTGCCTGCACTGTACCTGTGCTGTGTATACATGTCATGGTGTAGTAGTGTGTGAGGAGGAGATTGGCACTGCCACTGCCTGCACTGTACCTGTGCTGTGTATACATGTCATGGTGTAGTAGTGTGTGTGAGGAGGAGACTGGCACTGCCACTGCCTGCACTGTACCTGTGCTGTGTATACATGTCATGGTGTAGTAGTGTGTGTGTGAGGAGGAGACTGGCACTGCCACTGCCTGCACTGTACCTGTACTGTGTATACATGTCATGGTGTAGAAGTGTGTGAGGAGGAGACTGGCACTGCCACTGCCTGCACTGTACCTGTGCTGTGTATACATGTCATGGTGTAGTAGTGTGTGTGTGTGAGGAGACTGGTACTGCCACTGCCTGCACTGTACCTGTGCTGTGTATACATGTCATGGTGTAGTAGTGTGTGAGAGGAGGAGACTGGCACTGCCACTGCCTGCACTGTACCTGTGCTGTGTATACATGTCATGGTGTAGTAGTGTGTGTGAGGAGGAGACTGGCACTGCCTGCACTGTACCTGTGTTGTGTATACATGTCATGGTGTAGAAGTGTGTGAGGAGGAGACTGGCACTGCCACTGCCTGCACTGTACCTGTGCTGTGTATACATGTCATGGTGTAGTAGTGTGTGTGAGGAGACTGGCACTGCCACTGCCTCCACTGTACCTGTGCTGTGTATACATGTCATGGTGTAGTAGTGTGTGAGAGGAGGAGACTGGCACTGCCACTGCCTGCACTGTACCCAGGGGCGGGCTGGCCCGGGGGGCAGGGGGGCAATTGCCCCCCGGGCCGCAGGGCCAGCGCGTGTAGCGGGCCGCCATGTTAAAAGAAAAAAAAAAAATCAGTAGACATGCAGGGCCGCAGCGGAGGGGGAATTGTTACTTTTTTATGTTCTCTTCTCCCCCCTCCGCAATGATGACAGCCGGGACAGTGTCATAAGCGGAGACGCCGCTTGGTGCAAGCTGGTGTTTTCTTTTCTCTGTTCTGAGGCCAGTGCAAGTTTAAAACTGGCGCCCAGACTGAGGAAGAAAACCCCAGCATGCACCACGCAGCGTCTAAGCGTGACTCGGTCCTGACTGTCATCAGTGCGGGCAGTGTGGAGAAGAAGACAACGAGGCATAAGGAGGTACTGGGGGTGGGAGAGAAAGAAGTATACAAGGGGAAGAAAGAGAGGTACAGAGGAGAGAAAGAGGCACAATGGGGAAGGGGGGAAGAAAGAAGTACATGGGGGACAGAAAGAGAGGTACAAGAAGGGGGAAGAGGTACAGAGGGGTAAAGAGGCACAATGGGGAAGGGGGGAAGAAAGAAGTACATGGGGGAAGAAAGAGAGGTACAAGGAGGGGGAAGAGGTACAGAGGGGAGAAAGAGGCACAATGGGGAAGGGGGGAAGAAAGAAGTACATGGGGAAGAAAGAGAGGTAGAAGGAGGGGGAAGAGGTACAGAGGGGGTAAAGAGGCACAATGGGGAAGGGGGGAAGAAAGAAGTACATGGGGGAAGAAAGAGAGGTACAAGAAGGGGGAAGAGGTACAGAGGGGGTAAAGAGGCACAATGGGGAAGGGGGAGAAGAAGTACATGGGGGAAGAAAGAGGTACAAGGAGGGGGAAGAGGTACAGAGGGGAGGACAGGAAGAGGCACAATGGGGAAGGGGGGAAGAAAGAAGTACATGGGGGAAGAAAGAGAGGTACAAGAAGGGGGAAGAGGTACAGAGGGGGTAAAGAGGCACAATGGGGAAGGGGGGAAGAAAGAGGTACATGGGGGAAGAAAGAGGTACAAGAAGGGGGAAGAGGTACAGAGGGGGTAAAGAGGCACAATGGGGAAGGGGGGAAGAAAGAAGTACATGGGGGAAGAAAGAGAGGTACAAGGAGGGGGAAGAGGTACAGAGGGGGTAAAGAGGCACAATGGGGAAGGGGGGAAGAAAGAAGTACATGGGGGAAGAAAGAGAGGTACAAGGAGGGGGAAGAGGTACAGAGGGGAGAAAGAGGCACAATGGGGAAGGGGGGAAGAAAGAAGTACATGGGGGAAGAAAGAGGTACAAGGGGGAGAGGTACAGAGGGGAGAAAGAGGCACAATGGGGAAGGGGGGAAGAAAGAAGTACATGGGGGAAGAAAGAGGTACAAGAAGGGGGAAGAGGTACAGAGGGGAGAAAGAGGCACAATGGGGAAGGGGGGAAGAAAGAAGTACATGGGGGAAGAAAGAGGTACAAGGAGGGGGAAGAGGTACAGAGGGGGTAAAGAGGCACAATGGGGAAGGGGGGAAGAAAGAAGTACATGGGGGAAGAAAGAGAGGTACAAGAAGGGGGAAGAGGTACAGAGGGGGTAAAGAGGCACAATGGGGAAGGGGGGAAGAAAGAAGTACATGGGGGAAGAAAGAGAGGTACAAGGAGGGGGAAGAGGTACAGAGGGGTAAAGAGGTACAAGGAGGGGGAAAGAGGTACGGGGGGGAAGGTGCAAGGGGGAGGAAGAGGTACAAGGAGAGGAGAGGTACAGAGGGGAGAAAGAGAGGTGCAAGGGGGAGAAGGCACAAGGGGGTGAAATAAGTACATGGGGAAGAAAGAAGTACATGGGGGGAGAAAGAGGTACAAGGAGGGGGGAGAGGTACAGAGGGGAGAAAGAGGCACAATGGGGAACGGGGGGAAGAAAGAGGTACAAGGAGGGGAAAGAGGTACAGAGTGGAGAAAGAGGTACAAGGGGAGAAAGAGGTGCAAGGGGGAGAAATAAGTACATGGGGTGAAAGACGTACATAAGGGAGAAAGAGGTGCAAGGGGGGAGAGGTACAGAGGGGAGAAAGAATTGCAAGGGGGTGAAATAAGTACATGGGGCGAGAAAGAGAGGTGCAAGGGGTGAAAGAGGCACAAATAGTGGAAATGGGCCACTTGATTAAATTTGCCCCCCAGGCCAAATGTTGCCAGTCCTCCCCTGACTGTACCTGTGCTGTGTATACATGTCATGGTGTAGTAGTGTGTGTGTGTGTGTGTGTGTGAGAGGAGACTGGCACTGCCACTGCCTGCACTGTACCTGTGCTGTGTATACATGTCATGGTGTAGTAGTGTGTGTGAGGAGGAGACTGGCACTGCCACTGCCTGCACTGTACCTGTGCTGTGTATACATGTCATGGTGTAGTAGTGTGTGTGTGTGAGGAGACTGGCACTGCCACTGCCTGCACTGTGCCTGTGCTGTGTATACATGTCATGGTGTAGTAGTGTGTGTGAGGAGGAGACTGGCACTGCCACTGCCTGCACTGTACCTGTGCTGTGTATACATGTCATGGTGTAGTAGTGTGTGTGTGAGGAGACTGGCACTGCCACTGCCTGCACTGTACCTGTGCTGTGTATACATGTCATGGTGTAGTAGTGTGTGTGTGTGAGGAGACTGGCACTGCCACTGCCTGCACTGTACCTGTGCTGTGTATACATGTCATGGTGTAGTAGTGTGTGTGTGTGAGGAGACTGGCACTGCCACTGCCTGCACTGTACCTGTGCTGTGTATACATGTCATGGTGCAGTAGTGTGTGTGTAAGGAGACTGGCACTGCCACTGCCTGCACTGTACCTGTGCTGTGTATACATGTCATGGTGTAGTAGTGTGTGTGTGTGAGGAGACTGGCACTGCCACTGCCTGCACTGTACCTGTGCTGTGTATACATGTCATGGTGTAGTAGTGTGTGTGAGGAGACTGGCACTGCCACTGCCTGCACTGTACCTGTGCTGTGTATACATGTCATGGTGTAGTAGTGTGTGTGTGTGAGGAGACTGGCACTGCCACTGCCTGCACTGTGCCTGTGCTGTGTATACATGTCATGGTGTAGTAGTGTGTGTGAGGAGGAGACTGGCACTGCCACTGCCTGCACTGTACCTGTGCTGTGTATACATGTCATGGTGTAGTAGTGTGTGTGTGAGGAGACTGGCACTGCCACTGCCTGCACTGTACCTGTGCTGTGTATACATGTCATGGTGTAGTAGTGTGTGTGTGTGAGGAGACTGGCACTGCCACTGCCTGCACTGTACCTGTGCTGTGTATACATGTCATGGTGTAGTAGTGTGTGTGTGTGAGGAGACTGGCACTGCCACTGCCTGCACTGTACCTGTGCTGTGTATACATGTCATGGTGCAGTAGTGTGTGTGTAAGGAGACTGGCACTGCCACTGCCTGCACTGTACCTGTGCTGTGTATACATGTCATGGTGTAGTAGTGTGTGTGTGTGAGGAGACTGGCACTGCCACTGCCTGCACTGTACCTGTGCTGTGTATACATGTCATGGTGTAGTAGTGTGTGTGAGGAGACTGGCACTGCCACTGCCTGCACTGTACCTGTGCTGTGTATACATGTCATGGTGTAGTAGTGTGTGTGTGTGAGGAGACTGGCACTGCCACTGCCTGCACTGTACCTGTGCTGTGTATACATGTCATGGTGTAGTAGTGTGTGTGTGAGGAGACTGGCACTGCCACTGCCTGTACTGTACCTGTGCTGTGTATACATGTCATGGTGTAGTAGTGTGTGTGTGTGAGGAGACTGGCACTGCCACTGCCTGCACTGTACCTGTGCTGTGTATACATGTCATGGTGTAGTAGTGTGTGTGTGAGGAGACTGGCACTGCCACTGCCTGTACTGTACCTGTGCTGTGTATACATGTCATGGTGTAGTAGTGTGTGTGAGGAGGAGACTGGCACTGCCACTGCCTGCACTGTACCTGTGCTGTGTATACGTCATGGTGTAGTTGTGTGTGTGTGTGAGGAGACTGGCACTGCCTGCACTGTACCTGTACTGTACCTGTGCTGTGTATACATGTCATGGTGTAGTAGTGTGTGTGTGAGGATGAGACTGACACTTCCTGCACTGTACCTGTGCTGTGTATACATGTCATGGTGTAGTAGTGTGTGTGAGGAGACTGGCACTGCCACTGCCTGCACTGTACCTGTGCTGTGTATACATGTCATGGTGTAGTAGTGTGTGTGAGGAGGAGACTGGCACTGCCACTGCCTGCACTGTACCTGTGCTGTGTATACATGTCATGGTGTAGTAGTGTGTGTGAGGAGACTGGCACTGCCACTGCCTGCACTATACCTGTGCTGTGTATACATGTCATGGTGTAGTAGTGTGTGTGTGAGGAGACTGGCACTGCCACTGCCTGCACTGTACCTGTACTGTGTATACATGTCATGGTGTAGTAGTGTGTGAGGAGGAGACTGGCACTGCCACTGCCTGCACTGTACCTGTGTTGTGTATACATGTCATGGTGTAGTAGTGTGTGTGAGGAGGAGACTGGCACTGCCACTGCCTGCACTGTATCTGTGCTGTGTATACATGTCATGGTGTAGTAGTGTGTGTGTGTGAGGAGACTGGTACTGCCACTGCCTGCACTGTACCTGTGCTGTGTATACATGTCATGGTGTAGTTGTGTGTGTGTGAGGAGGAGACTGGCACTGCCACTGTCTGCACTGTACCTGTACTGTGTATACATGTCATGGTGTAGTAGTGTGTGTGTGAGGAGACTGGTACTGCCACTGCCTGCACTGTACCTGTGCTGTGTATACATGTCATGGTGTAGTAGTGTGTGTGTGTGAGGAGACTGGTACTGCCACTGCCTGCACTGTACCTGTGCTGTGTATACATGCCATGGTGTAGTTGTGTGTGTGTGAGGAGACTGGCACTGCCACTGCCTGCACTGTACCTGTGCTGTGTATACATGTCATGGTGTATTAGTGTGTGTGTGTGAGGAGGAGACTGGCACTGCCACTGCCTGTACTGTACCTGTGCTGTGTATACATGTCATGGTGTAGTAGTGTGTGTGTGAGGAGGAGACTGGCACTGCCACTGCTGCACTGTATCTGTGCTGTGTATACATGTCATGGTGTAGTAGTGTGTGTGTGTGAGGAGACTGGTACTGCCACTGCCTGCACTGTACCTGTGCTGTGTATACATGTCATGGTGTAGTAGTGTGTGTGTGTGAGGAGACTGGTACTGCCACTGCTTGCACTGTACCTGTGCTGTGTATACATGTCATGGTGTAGTAGTGTGTGTGAGAGGAGACTGGCACTGCCACTGCCTGCACTGTACCTGTGCTGTGTATACATGTCATGGTGTAGTAGTGTGTGTGTGGAGGAGACTGGCACTGCCACTGCTTGCACTTTACCTGTGCTGTGTATACATGTCATGGTGTAGTAGTGTGTGTGAGGAGGAGACTGGCACTATCTGCACTGTACCTGTGCTGTGTATACATGTCATGGTGTAGTAGTGTGTGTGTGTGAGGAGACTGGTACTGCCACTGCCTGCACTGTACCTGTGCTGTGTATACATGTCATGGTGTAGTAGTGTGTGTGTGAGGAGGAGACTGGCACTGCCACTGCCTGCACTGTACCTGTGCTGTGTATACATGTCATGGTGTAGTAGTGTGTGTGTGTGAGGAGACTGGTACTGCCACTGCCTGCACTGTACCTGTGCTGTGTATACATGTCATGGTGTAGTTGTGTGTGTGTGTGAGGAGACTGGCACTGCCTGCACTGTACCTGTGCTGTGTATACATGTCATGGTGTAGTAGTGTGTGTGAGGAGGAGACTGGCACTGCCACTGCCTGCACTGTACCTGTGCTGTGTATACATGTCATGGTGTAGTAGTGTGTGTGAGGAGGAGACTGGCACTGCCTGCACTGTACCTGTGCTGTGTATACATGTCATGGTGTAGTTGTGTGTGTGAGGAGACTGCCACTGCCTGCACTGTACCTGTGCTGTGTATACATGTCATGGTGTAGTAGTGTGTGTGTGAGGAGACTGGCACTGCCACTGCCTGTACTGTACCTGTGCTGTGTATACATGTCATGGTGTAGTTGTGTGTGTGTGTGTGAGGAGACTGGCACTGCCTGCACTGTACCTGTGCTGTGTATACATGTCATGGTGTAGTAGTGTGTGTGAGGAGGAGACTGGCACTGCCACTGCCTGCACTGTACCTGTGCTGTGTATACATGTCATGGTGTAGTTGTGTGTGTGAGGAGACTGGCACTGCCACTGCCTGTACTGTACCTGTACTGTGTATACATGTCATGGTGTAGTAGTGTGTGTGAGGAGGAGACTAGTACTGCCACTGCCTGCACTGTACCTGGGTTGTGTATACATGTCATGGTGTAGTAGTGTGTGTGTGTGTGGAGACTGGCACTGCCACTGCCTGCACTGTACCTGTGCTGTGTATACATGTCATGGTGTAGTAGTGTGTGTGAGGAGGAGACTGGCACTGCCCTGTGTATCCTTGTTACTTTGTGGCGTGTGTAAGGATTATCTACCCCCCCCCCATCACAATGGTATCCCAAACATAAGATCAGCCTGGAAACTATGCAAAAAATTTGTAAAACGTGCTTCTGTTCTCTCTCTCCCCCTCCCACCGCACAACAATTTCAATGAGATTTAACGTTTCACTTGCTGAATCGTTTCTGAACAGCCTGATTCCATGGCAGTGTAGTGAGACAATGTCAGGCTGTAGCAGAGTGTGAGGCCAGCTGTAACCTATTAACCTTTTAGGCTACCCCTTATGTCTCAAAAGGTTAACAGTGGTAACTTACATTTAATCTCTAAGTAGTGTAGTTTCCTGACGTGCTGTCTGTATCCTCATCTCTTACATGTCTGAAGAGTAAGAGGTCCAACACATTTCGAAAACTCCTGAGGAAGATGTGATACAAGTGTGAAATGCTTAGGACCAGCCCTGCCTCTCTCCATTTTTTTAGTTCAAGAGAAAGGATGTCGAGAGAGTACAACAAGTTTACAGGCTGGAAGTTAAATCAACTTTACAAAAAATTTTGCATCCCAAAAAAGCAGCTCCAATTAATCTTCATAGTATTTGGGCCATGGAGAGTGCTATTTCAATACTGTCAGAGTTGTAGTTCAAGAGTAATTGAATGATAAAGTATCCCCCTCCCGCCCCTTTTACTGATGTAACACTGCTCACCTCAGAGCAGCAAGACTGTCCGGATGGATCGCAGAGAGGGACAATCTTCAGTGATTATAAGGAAAAACCTGTCAAGGGGTGCAGGGTTTTCATTATGATCACAGTAAGAAGATTGTCCCTTGCTGTGATCTGTACGGTCAAGAGACCAGATTCCACATCTGAGGGGAGGCGGGTTACACTAGGTAAAAGGGGCGGGAGGGGGATACTTTATCATTCAATTACTCTTGAACTACAACGCTGACAGTATTGTAATAACACTCTCCATGGCCCAAATACTATGAAGATTAATTGGAGCCGATTTTATTGTGAAACATTACTATCCTTTTATCTATGTCTTGTGGTAAATCCAAATTGTGTCCTCTCATATTATACTGTGAAGATTTCACAGCCACGTGGTATCTGGAATCAAAATGGAGACACAAATAGAGGGATAGGATGATGAGATTCGTAGTGGTTTGGGGACTGCCATTATGCCCCTGAGGCTTTCACCCTGATAATTTAGGAGGAGGCCTGTGGCCTGTGTGTTTGTCTGTGGACTGACTTACGTCTTGGTTCACTTTCACATACATTACTACAGAGTCTAAAGACCTAAAGAGACTCCGTTCCTGGTCAATCTCACTGCGGTGTAGGGGACGATTAAAATTCTCTAAATCCTCACTGATTTAATGCGGGGGGCCTCTCTAGCATTCAAGGGGTTAAAAAGACCCATTTGGATCAATGGGGGTTTGGAAATTGTTGATTATTCCATACCTTGCAGTTGGTTTGGCCCCAGAATATGGTGTATCTTGTGGATAAGGCCTCTGTATTGTGCTCTGATCTTGTCTACTGTATTTAGTAGTTTTTCCTGTGATTCCACATAAGTGAGATACCAGTAACAACAATGTTATAAGCTGCCCCATGTGAGGTAGGACTGTGCCTTAAAGGGATAGTAATACTTCGTTTTATCTTTATTTTATTTTGTAGGCATTAAAAAAACATGAAGAAGGATATGAGTCTTATCTCTCAAACCTTTATGGTTTGAGAGATATTCACAAGCAAAGTTTCCCCTCCCGCCCCTTTTACCTAGTGTAAGCCATCGCTTCTCAGATGTGGAATCCAGTCCATAGACCGGAAAGATAACAGCAGGGGACAATCTTCTTCCTATGAGAACAATGAAAGTCCTGCCCCCCTTGACAAGTTTTTCAGTTTTTTCCCTTATCTTAATTGAAGATTGTCCCTCTCTGCAATCTACCTGGGCACCTCCCTTCTGATCTGGCTGAACAGTGTTACATCAGTAAAAGGGACGGGAGGAGGATACTTTGTCATTGAATTACTCTTGTACTACAACTCTGACAGTATTGAAATAACACTCTCCAAAGTCCAGATACTATGATGATTAATTAGAGTTGCTTTTATTATGAAACATTACTATCCCTTTAACTCTATACTTACTGCATGTCTTGTATATCTATCTGTCTGTCTGTCTGTCTGTCTATCTATCTATCTATCTATCTATCTATCTATCTATCTATCTATCTGTCTGTCTGTCTGTCTGTCTGTCTGTCTGTCTATCTATCTATCTATCTATCTGTCTGTCTGTCTGTCTGTCTGTCTGTCTGTCTATCTATCTATCTATCTATCTATCTATCTATCTATCTATCTCTATATCATATCTATCTATCTCATATCTATCTATCTATCTATCTATCTATCTATCTATCTATCTATCTATCTATCTATCTCATATCTATCTATCTATCTATCTCATATCTATGTATCTCATATCTATCTATCTATCTATCTATCTATCTATCTATCTATCTATCTATCTATCTATCTCATATCTATGTATATCTATCTATCTATCTATCTATCTATCTATCTATCTATCTATCTATCTATCTATCTATCTATCTCATATCTATGTATATCATATCTATCTATCTATCTCATATCTATGTATATCATATCTATCTATCTATCTCATATCTATGTATATCATATCTATCTATCTATCTCATATCTATGTATATCATGTCTATCTATCTATCTATCTATCTATCTAACTATCTTTTTTATACTATAATTTGCTATTATGTTTGTCAGAAGCCGTTATGCAGTAGCTGCAGTCATGTGCAGTACAGACTGCCCGGGCCGTGGCTAATATGGAGCGAGGTGTTCCAAATTCAGACCAGAGTCGTGTCTGCTCACATGCAGGTGCGCAGAGTGGACTGTGGTCCAAATTCGGAGTGCACTGCTCCATATCAGTCGCGGCGCATGCAGTCAGTTCTGCGCATGACTGTAGTGCCGCCAGTGTTTGCCTGTGTACACGGGCTTTAAAACTAGTCTATCTATAAAATATAATGTGTGTGTGTGTGCGTGCAGCTGGAGGTGTGGGATCAGCATCCTGTAGCTGTAGATGTGTGGTGTTGGCGTGCGTAAGAGAAGCATCTTATAGAAGTGTGTGTATGTGTTGCTGGTTTGTATGTAAGCTGTGAATCCTATACATCAGGTGTATACAAGTCCAGTCCTCAGGGGCCACCAACAGGCCAGGATAAAAGGATTTCCCTTATTAATCACAGGTGAGTCAGTCACAATGAATGATCCACTGATTATCTCACCTGTGATTAAATCAGGGACATCTTACATGTATTTATGTTGTTATTGTGTGTGTGTGTGTGTGTAAGATCAGCATCCTATAGACATATATGTGTGAAGCTGGCGTGTGTGTAAGATCAGCATCCTATAGATATATATGTGTGATGCTGTTTTGTTTATGTGTGTGTGTAAGATCAGCATCCTTTAGACATATATGTGTGAAGCTGTTTTGTTTATGTGTGTGTCTGTGTAGAAGATGGTTTTGTCAGTCCTATCAGATCGTTATGAGTCACCAGTTCACAAGTTCGAATCATGACCTCTGACATTTTCATTATCGTTAGCTGTTTTGCGTTCTGTGATTGCAGGGAAATATATATATATATATATATATATATATATATATATATATATAAAAATAAATATCTTGAATTGCTTTGAGGCTGAAGTAATTTTGGAGTAACCCATCTGCCCCATAGGTGACAGAAAACAAGTCCCATCAATTTCAATGTTTTTTAAACCCTGTAACGCTAAAAAGGTTTACAATACATTAAGTTTACAATACTTTAAGTTCTAAGTTCTAAAAAGGTTTACGATACATTGGAAACCTTTAGCAATCAAGGGGGTAAAACCATATTTAAGTTGTCACATCATTTCAGGAGATAGCCCAGTGAGGGTTGTAGTGTGTGTGTTGCACTCATTTGCATTTTTTTTTATCACTTAACCCCTTGAGTGCCTGAGGGATATGCAATGCATTGTGTACCACTCTGGCACTCAAAGGATTAAGAGAAGGGCACTTACATTCACTTGAATAGGAATAGAAACGCATTGCTTTGTAATGTGTAAGACACCTCTCTGGCACACAAATGGTTGAATGGGAGTTACAATGGACATCAAAAACCTACACTGCATTCCTCCCAACATTTTAAATTGAGAAAGAGTGACATCTGTGGATTATGGGGTGTTGCTGGGGGAGTGGCTGGTAAGCGGGGCATTACCGAGAATTTTTAGGCTATTTCATGACCTACTGACACCTCCTTGTGTTACCTAACAGGTGAATTATATATAACAAGATCAAATTATTTTATTTACACAGACTAATTTATAAACACACATACTGATGTTTAAACAAACAATAACGTGAGTTTTATTGCTGTGGAGCAGTATACACACCACACAATCTGATTTCCTAAACACAGGGACACCAGGGTGACACACTTATATACACACCACACAGTTTGATCTCTTAAACACAGGGACACCAGGGTGATACACTTATATACATACCACACAGTCTGACCTCCTAAACACAGGGACACCAAGGTGATACACGTATATACACAACACACAGTCTGATCTCCTAAACACAGGGACACCAGGGTGATACACTTATATACACACCACACAGTCTGATCTCCTACACACAAGGACACCAGGGTGATACACTTCTATACACACCACACAGTCTGATCTCCTAAACACAGGGACACCGGGGTGATACACTTCTATACACACCACACAGTCTGATCTCCTAAACACAGGGACACCAGAGTGATACACTTCTATACACACCACACAGTCTGATCTCCTAAACACAGGGACACCGGGGTGATACACTTCTATACACACCACACAGTCTGATCTCCTAAACACAGGGACACCAGGGTGATACACTTCTATACACACCACACAGTCTGATCTCCTAAACACAGGGACACCAGGGTGATACACTTCTATACACACCACACAGTCTGATCTCCTAAACACAGGGACACCAGGGTGATACACTTCTATACACACCACACAGTCTGATCTCCTAAACACAGGGACACCAGGGTGATACACTTCTATACACACCACACAGTCTGATCTCCTAAACACAGGGACACCAGGGTGATACACTTCTATACACACCACACAGTCTGATCTCCTAAACACAGGGACACCAGGGTGATACACTTCTATACACACCACACAGTCTGATCTCCTAAACACAGGGACACCAGGGTGATACACTTCTATACACACCACACAGTCTGATCTCCTAAAAACAGGGACACCAGGGTGATACACTTATATACACACCACACTGTCTGATCTCCTATACACAGGGACACCAGGGTGATACACTTCTATACACACCACACAATCTGATCTCCTAAACACAGGGACACCAGGGTGATACACTTATATACACACCACACAGTCTGATCTCCTAAACACAGGGACACCAGGGTGATACACTTATATACACACCACACAGTCTGATCTCCTAAACACAGGGACACCAGGGTGATACACTTATATACACACCACACAGTCTGATCTCCTAAACACAGGGACACCAGGGTGATACACTTATATACACACCACACAGTCTGATCTCCTGAACACAGGGACACCAGGGTGATACACTTCTATACACACCACACAGTCTGATCTCATAAACACAGGGACGTGATACACTTATATACACAACACACAGTCTGATCTCCTAAACACAGGTACACCAGGGTGATACACTTATATACACACCACACAGTCTGATCTCCTAAACACAGGGACACCAGGGCGATACACTTATATGCACACCACACAGTCTGATCTCCTAAACACAGGGACACCAGGGTGATACACTTATATACACATCACACAGTCTGATCTCCTAAAAAGAGGGACATCAGGGTGGGAAAGAGGTACAGAGGGGATTTTGGTCTAAAAGAGGGACTGTCCCTCCTAAAGAGGGTGAGTTGGGAGGAAAGTATCCCTCCGAGTGCCAGAAGGATATGCAATGCATTGCAAAACAATGTATTAGGAACTCTCTGGCGCTCAAGGGGTTAATAAACATGTCAATTAGAAGCTCAGAGGAGCACAACAGCACAAACCACGCACTCCTGCAAATGTGAGTGTGTACTAAGTAGCTGGAATTGTTGAGCAGCCCACTCAAAACACTCCTCATCAAGAAGGTGAGCAAAATCCCAGGAAAATGAGTTACAGCTGTTTTTTTTTTGTGTTTTTTTGTCATGGAGTCTCTGTAAATCGGTGTGAAGTGTGTGTTTGCTGCCATAAGGAAACCACATCTAAAGTCTCCTCTGTGCTGCTCAGCGATTACTGCACAGTGACAGGCAGAACACATGTCCTTCCATTGTGCACTTAAGTGGTCAGAAAGTGACTTGCGCATGAAAAGGCGCATGTATCGGCTCTCCCTGTACAGTAAGTACTGAACAGCATGGAGGAGCATGCAGAAGTGAAAGCTTTAATGATGACAGTATTGACACACATCTACAAGAGGAAAGGCATATATACACATCCACCCCTCCCGTACCTGCTTATTTGGGCTACTTGGCCAGACAATGTTTTCCAGGGCTCTTCTCGCTCTGCAAGACACTCCAGCGGCAGTACCTGGAGCACTTCCTGTGACAGCGACATGCAGATGACAGCTGTACCCAAACCGCCGGCACCTCCCAAAGTTCCTTCTCAGTTTGCTCTGTTTGTCTCTGCAAAGAGGCAACCCGCTCTGCTGTCAACCCCATCAGTGATCAGGCACCAACTAAGTTCTGGGCCGGCCGTGCTCACTTACACCTTCCCACAACTTTACAGCAAGTGGGAGATGAAGTGAAGCCGAGGTCCACCTGCCCAGCCCACCCCTGCTTCCACCTGCAGCTCTTCTGTGTGCCCTCCGCTCAGACAAGCACTGCGATGAAGATGCTGGGGTGGGCTAAACAAGGATTGGCTGGCTGAGGCAACCTCAGGCAGGAAGCCTCAGCCAGTAAGAATTGTAGATTTTTTTTAGCAACCACTATGTCCATGCGGGTCTGTGGCCACTATTTCTACAGTTTTCACGGTGGCCGCACAAAAATGCTCTGGTGGCCGCATGCGGCCACGGTGGCCGCACTTAAGAACTGCTGTTATAGAAGGATTTAGATGCTTACAGCTATAGTAAAAATTAATTGGAGGCATTTTTCTATGAGTGATAGTCTCGCTTTAAGCATCTCTCCAGGCCAGAAGATTACTGAGGTGTACTTTTTACTATGTTTCACTAAAGATTTTGATGATTTTATTTATGGATTTATCTTGAGAATGCTAGTGGGAGTACGTGTTTCCTTCTGGTTGTGCACGCTGGCGTAACAATAGAGGGCGACCAGGCCCGTCACTCTATGGGCTCGGCCGCCCCCTGTGAGCCCCTCACCTGTCGCCCGCAGCAAGTAGGTCTGTGCCTGCTCCCTCTCCGGCGCTCTAGTAATGCAGAGTGCTGGGAGATGACATCATCTCCCAGCGCTCTGCGTTACTGCGAACCATGCGGGAGCTCAAGCTCTGCCCTTTCATGCCACGCCGCTAGACCACCAGGGAGGTAGGAGATGGAAACGGGGGGGGGGGTCAGTAGGCGCAGTGTGGAGATTGGGGGGCAATGTGGAGCTATGGTAGCAATGTGGTGGCAATGTGGAGATTGGGGGCCAATGTGGAGATGTGGTGGCAATGTTGAGATTGGGGAGCAATGTGAAGATGTGGTGGCAATGTTGAGATTGGGGAGCAATGTGAAGATGTGGTGGCAATGTTGAGATTGGGGAGCAATGTGAAGATGTGGTGGCAATGTGGAGACTGGGGGTTAATGTGGTGGCAATGGGGAGATTAGGGGGCAATGTGGAGATGTGGTGGCAATGTGGAGATTGGGGAGCAATGTGAAGATGTGGTGGCAATGTGGAGATTGGGGGTTAATGTGGTGGCAATGGGGAGATTAGGGGGCAATGTGGAGATGTGGTGGCAATGTGGAGATTGGGGGTTAATGTGGTGGCAATGGGGAGATTAGGGGGCAATGTGGAGATGTGGTGGCAATGTGGAGATTGGGGGTTAATGTGGTGGCAATGGGGAGATTAGGGGGCAATGTGGTGGCAATGTGGAGATTAGGGGGTAATGTGGAGATGTGGTGGCAATGTGGAGATTGGGGGCAATGTGGTGGCAATGGGGAGATTAGGGGGCAATGTGGAGATGTGGTGGCAATGTGGAGATTGGGGGTTAATGTGGTGGCAATGGGGAGATTAGGGGGCAATGTGGTGGCAATGTGGAGATTAGGGGGTAATGTGGAGATGTGGTGGCAATGTGGAGATTGGGGGCAATGTGGTGGCAATGGGGAGATTGGGGGCAATGGGGAGATTGGGGGACAATGTGGAGATGTGGTGGCAATGTGGAGATGGGGGGCAATGTGGTGATTTTGGGGGAAATGTAGAGACTGGGGGCAATGTGGTCAGGGAGGGGGCATGGCAGTTTCTGCACCAGGGCCCCGTGGCTTCTACTTACGCCTCTGGTTGTGCTTCAGGTTTATTGGGAGGCATAGAGAAGCCCCCTTATCGCACTACACAGCACAATTCTATCCTATTCCAGAGATTATACGTATGTGATGCAGGCACTGATCGTATGACAAGAGAAAAGCTTGTAAATGTACTTTTCCAGTCCAGGTTGGAAGTAAGAGCTGCCGAACTTTTGTGTATTGGTTATATGTGATAATATTGACCCAGCACAGAAATTAATTAACATAAAGTGCCACACGGTGCCGCCTGCGAACAAAGGTTAATTTCTCAACAAAACGACTAACACAAGATATAGACAGCTTTTACATCTTTACTTATTACGCAGATGATACCAAGATCTGCAATAGGGTAGACGTTCCAGGGGGAATAAGCCAAATGACAAATGATTTAGGTAAATTAGAAGAATGGACAAGACTGTGGCAGATGCAGTTTAATATTGATAAATGTAAAATAATGCATTTGGGACATAAAAATCCAAAGGAAAAATATACTATACTGTGCTGTCAGAGACAACAGAGGAAAGGGATTTGGGAGTAATTATTTCTAATGACTTAAAGGTAGGCAGGCAATGTAATAAAGCTGTGGGGAATACAAGCAGGGTGCTGGGTTGTATAGCTAGGGGCATTAGTAATAGAAAAAGGGGAGTGGTTGTGCCACTCTACAGATCTCTAGTTAGGCCTCATCTAGAGTATTTTTTACAGTACTGGAGACCTAGAGTATTGTGTACAATACTGGATACCCCATCTCCAGAAGGATATAGATACTCCAGAGAGAAGTCAGAGAAGGGCTACTAAAATGGTGACTGGTTTACAGGACAAGAAATATCAGGATAGACTGAAGGATCTGAACATGTATCGCTTGGAGGAGAGGAGAGAGAGAGGGGATATGATAGATACATTCACATACATGAAGGGATTCAACAAAGTGCAGGAGGGAAGTACATTTCAAAGGAGTAAAAATGTTAGGACAAGAGGCCATAGTCTAAAACTAGAGGGACACAGGTTTAGATGTAATGTAAGAAAGTTTTACTTCACTGAAAGGGTAGTAGATAAGTGGAATAGCCCACCAGAAGAATTGGTAGAAGTTAATACAGTGACAGAGTTTAAGCATGCGTGGGATAGGCATAAGGCTGTCCTTAACATAAGAAAAGACCAAGGACCAAAAAAGGTTTGAAGTTTTTACAGTAAGAAAAATGGGCGAGTAGATGGGCCGAATGGTTCTTATCTGCCGTCATATTCAATGATTCTATGTTTTCATGGTAAATGTTTGTTATATGATTGGTTGATGCATGTTAATAGCTCCTTGAGGACTGATCAGAGCCAGAAGGAACCATTTGCAGTGAATCTGTATTATAGGGAAAGTTAAGCATTGGAATTTACAAGATCTCATGGTGAACTCATTTTGAAAGTCAAAGCTCTGGTAGGTGTGTATAAAAAAGAGCTTTCTTGTAGGTATTATAAACTTCAGAACAGGGATCGTAAGGACTTTATCTGTCTGAAACGCATCAGGAGTTTGTTTGGGGTGATGTACTCACTGTTTGTATCCATGTTCTGAAGTTTTTAATGCCTACAATAAAGTCCTTTTTTAGATACATCTACCAGTGATTTGAGGGTGGATATATTGTTGCTATTCTTTGGTGAGGAGTGTAGTTCCTTTGATCCAGCACTGGGTGGCAGTTGTGAGAGCTGCCATTATATGATTGGACCTCCGTGCAAGTTGGCGTCACAGGGCGAGTGATGCTCCTGGCTTACAGATTCATCTGATTTATTGATTGTGAGATATTATAGCCACCATAATTATCGTCTAACGTTACCTTGTAGCGATCCATGTACATATATATTCCTTGTGAAAGTCAGCAGGTATGGTGACCAGAGAAATCTTTGTCCCTGCACCAGATTTATACCCACTATTATAGCCCCTGGGATGCTAAGTAGATGTCCAAAACAGTGGAGATTTCACTAACGTTCAAGGGGTTAAAGTTTTTTTCCATTCTTGTTTGCCATAGGCCAGTGGTATTTTCTGTGTCAGGAAACTGTGGATGGGACTGGGGGCGGGGCCTTGTTAAGAATGGGTGGAGCTCGGGGAGCCTAAACTGACTTGCCCGGGGGTGTCTAGAAGGTAAATTTGGCACTGCTTATCCTTGTGCTAACAGTTATTGGTAAATTTATGTGCAGGGGCGTCCCCAGAAATTTATGACCCCCAGGCCAGCCCAACCAGTGCTCATGTTTATATGGAGGGGGCAAGTGTAGGAGGGGGCAAGTGCCCCTCCTTGCCCCCACTCCAGGTGCCCACGTTTACGTGATAATGATATTTTTAGAGAGTTATAGGTTGTAGCGCTGATCACTAGTGAAATGTAACAGAAATCACAATTGCGCTGTTAGAACTGTTACATAATAATATAATATATATAATATAATATAATAAACTCCTGTCTGATATAATACGGAACATGCTGTTTTCCCAACAGACTTGGGAAGCTATTTTCCTCCTCACTCCTGCACTTCCTGCTGTTGTTACACAGTGCAGCCTCCTGACCAGGAAGTGAGGCACGCAAAAGAAAATGGCTTCCCCCATCTGGCTGCAAAATATCACATACGGTTTCAGATATATATATTTATATACATTCTGTGAACGTCTGGGAAGTTACAACTACAAATCTTTAAAGGTTACAATGTTTTCTTTTACGTAAGAGAAATCAGTTTACAAATAAAGCATCATATGTACAGTTACAAGTGTACCAGGGTCCTTAGGGAAAGAGTGAACTCTTCCAAAATTACCATAGATTTAAAGGAGGCTTTTAACCCCTTGAATGCTAGAATGCATTGAAGACCTTTTTAGCAGTTAAAAAAGCCAGATTTAAATCAATGGAAATCACATTTGTTCTCTCCAGTGCAGTTGGTTTGCTGTGCTGTACATTTTACACATCCTATATAATAATTCTCTAGGATGTTTGTCAGAAGCCGTCATGCACAGTAGAGACTGCCCGAACGCATGGAATGTTGGGAGCACAGAATGCTGGGAGCATGGAATGCTGGGAGCATGGAATGTTGGGAGCATGGAATGCTGGGAGTTCTGTGCTGAGAGCATGGAATGCTGGGAGTTCTGTGCTGGGAGCATTCTGTGCTTTCGGGCAGTCTCTACAGTGCATGACTGCGTCAGCGGCAGGACCCAGAGCAGGACAGGCCTCTTAACCCTTTGAGTGCTAGAGGCGTACGCAATGCATTCCTTTGCAATGCGTTGCGTACCCCTCTGGCACTCAAAGGGTTAACGTCACCCAGACCTTGGCCCGTGTACACGGACTTTTACACTAGTTTCATTATATTCTCTCTGCCTTTCCTGTGCCCATTTCTGGGAATAGAATTCCTCGTGTTTTTCTTTTCCAAGTCAGGAGGGAATCTTTTCCCCCCATTAAGCAGATAAAAATAGCCCCCTGTTACGCAGGCGGGCCAGATTCCTTTTGTCCCCTCACTCGCTGGCATCGCCATTTTAAGAGAGGCAGGCTGGAATGCGGAGACCTTGCAGCCGGGTAATTTATCAGCAGGATACTGTGAGGTTTCCTAAAGCTATGACGCACATGAGGCTGGAGGAGGAGAGATCCTATCTACTGCTCTGTATACAAACGCACAGCATCAATATACTGATAAACATGACTGCGCTGTATAGTTATACTGAGTATCTACACACTGGTACTGATTACACTGCTCTGTATAATGGTACTGATATCTACACACTGATACTGATCACACCGCTCTGTATAATGGTACTGAGTATCTACACACTGATACTGATCACACCGCTCTGTATAATGGTACTGAGTATCTACACACTGATACTGATCACCCCGCTCTGTATAATGGTACTGAGTATCTACACACTGATACTGATCACCCCGCTCTGTATAATGGTACTGAGTATCTACACACTGATACTGATCACACCGCTCTGTATAATGGTACTGAGTATCTACACACGGATACTGATCACACAGCTCTGTATAATGGTACTGATATCTACACACTGATACTGATCACATTGCTCTGTATAATGGTACTGATATCTACACACTAATACCAATCACACCGCTCTGTATAATGGTACTGATATCTACACACTGATACTGATCACACCGCTCTGTATAATGGTACTGAGTATCTACACACTGATACTGATCGCACCGCTCTGTATAATGGTACTGAGTATCTACACACTGATAGTGATCACACTGCTCTGTATAATGATACTGATATCTACACACTGATACTGATCACACCGCTCTGTATAATGCTACTGATATTCACACACTGATACTGATCACTCTGCTCTGTATAATGGTACTGAGTATCTACACACTGATACTGATCATACTGCTCTGTATAATGGTACTGATATCTACACACTTATAATGATCACACTGCTCTGTATAATGGTACTGAGTATCTACACACTGATATTGATGACTCTGCACTGTACAATGGTACTGAGTATTTACACACTGATAGTGATCACACCGCTCTGTATAATGGTACTGAGTGTCTACACACTGATACTGATCACACCGCTCTGTATGATGGTACTGAGTATCTACACACTGATACTGATCACACCGCTCTGTATAATGGTACTGAGTATCTACACACTGATACTGATTACACCGCTCTGTATAATGGTACTGAGTATCTACACACTGATACTGATCACACTGCTCTGTATAATGGTACTGAGTATCTACACACTGATACTGATCACACCGCTCTGTATAATGGTACTGATATCTACACACTGATACTGATCACATTGCTCTGTATAATGGTACTGAGTATCTACACACTGATACTGATCACACCGCTCTGTATAATGGTACTGAGTATCTATACACTGATACTGATCACACCGCTCTGTATAATGGTACTGAGTATCTACACACTGACACTGATCACACCGCTCTGTATAATGGTACTGATATCTACACACTGATACTGATCACACCGCTCTGTATAATGGTACTGATATCTACACATTGATACTGATCACACTGCTCTGTATAATGGTACTGATATCTACACACTGATAGTGATCACACCGCTCTCTATAATGGTACTGATATCTACACACTGATACTGATCACACTGCTCTGTATAATGGTACTGATATCTACACACTGATACTGATCACACCGCTCTGTATAATGGTACTGATATCTACACACTGATACTGATCACACTGCTCTGTATAATGGTACTGATATCTACACACTGATAGTGATCACACCGCTCTGTATAATGGTACTGATATCTACACACTGATACTGATCACACCGCTCTGTATAATGGTACTGAGTATCTACACACTGATACTGATCACACCGTACTGTATAATGGTACTGAGTATCTACACACTGATACTGATCACACCGCTCTGTATAATGGTACTGATATCTACACACTGATACTGATCACACCGCTCTGTATAATGGTACTGAGTATCTACACACTGATACTGATCACACCGTACTGTATAATGGTACTGAGTATCTACACACTGATACTGATCACACTGCTCTGTATAATGGTACTGAGTATCTACACACTGATATTGATGACTCTGCACTGTACAATGGTACTGAGTATTTACACACTGATAGTGATCACACCGCTCTGTATAATGGTACTGAGTGTCTACACACTGATACTGATCACACCGCTCTGTATGATGGTACTGAGTATCTACACACTGATACTGATCACACCGCTCTGTATAATGGTACTGAGTATCTACACACTGATACTGATTACACCGCTCTGTATAATGGTACTGAGTATCTACACACTGATACTGATCACACTGCTCTGTATAATGGTACTGAGTATCTACACACTGATACTGATCACACCGCTCTGTATAATGGTACTGATATCTACACACTGATACTGATCACATTGCTCTGTATAATGGTACTGAGTATCTACACACTGATACTGATCACACCGCTCTGTATAATGGTACTGAGTATCTATACACTGATACTGATCACACCGCTCTGTATAATGGTACTGAGTATCTACACACTGACACTGATCACACCGCTCTGTATAATGGTACTGATATCTACACACTGATACTGATCACACCGCTCTGTATAATGGTACTGATATCTACACACTGATACTGATCACACCGCTCTGTATAATGGTACTGATATCTACACACTGATAGTGATCACACCGCTCTGTATAATGGTACTGATATCTACACACTGATACTGATCACACTGCTCTGTATAATGGTACTGATATCTACACACTGATACTGATCACACCGCTCTGTATAATGGTACTGATATCTACACACTGATACTGATCACACTGCTCTGTATAATGGTACTGATATCTACACACTGATAGTGATCACACCGCTCTGTATAATGGTACTGATATCTACACACTGATACTGATCACACCGCTCTGTATAATGGTACTGAGTATCTACACACTGATACTGATCACACCGTACTGTATAATGGTACTGAGTATCTACACACTGATACTGATCACACCGCTCTGTATAATGGTACTGATATCTACACACTGATAGTGATCACACCGCTCTGTATAATGATACTGAGTATCTACACACTGATACTGATCACACCGCTCTGTATAATGGTACTGAGTATCTACACACTGATACTGATCACACCGCTCTGTATAATGGTACTGAGTATCTACACACTGATACTGACCACACCTCTCTGTAATGGTACTGATATCTACACACTGATAGTGATCACACCGCTCTGTATAATGATACTGAGTATCTACACACTGATACTGATCACACCGCTCTGTATAATGGTACTGAGTATCTACACACTGATACTGATCACACAGCTCTGTATAATGGTACTGATATCTACACACTGATACTGATCACACCGCTCTGTATAATGGTACTGATATCTACACACTGATAATGATCACACTGCTCTGTATAATGGTACTGATATCTACACACTGATACTGATCACACCACTCTGTATAATGGTACTGAGTATCTACACGCTGATACTGATCACACCTCTCTGTATAATGTGACTGAGTATCTACACACTGATACTGATCACACTGCACTATATAATGGTACTGATATCTACACACTGATACTGATTACACCGCTCTGTATAATGGTACTGATATCTACACACTGATACTGATCACACTGCTCTGTATAATGGTACTGATATCTACACACTGATAGTGATCACACCGCTCTGTATAACGGTACTGATATCTACACACTGATACTGATCACACTGCTCTGTATAATGGTACTGATATCTACACACTGATACTGATCACACCGCTCTGTATAACGGTACTGATATCTACACACGGATACTGATCACACTGCTCTGTATAATGGTACTGATATCTACACACTGATACTGATCACACAGCTCTGTATAATGGTACTGATATCTACACACTGATACTGATCACACTGCTCTGTATAATGGTACTGATATCTACACACTGATAGTGATCACACCGCTCTGTATAATGGTACTGATATCTACACACTGATACTGATCACGCTGCTCTGTATAATGGTACTGATATCTACACACTGATAGTGATCACACCGCTCTGTATAATGGTACTGATATCTACACACTGATACTGATCACACTGCTCTGTATAATGGTACTGAGTATCTATACACTGATACTGATCACACTGCTCTGTATAATGGTACTGATATCTACACACTGATACTGATCACACTGCTCTGTATAATGGTACTGATATCTACACACTGATAGTGATCACACCGCTCTGTATAATGGTACTGATATCTACACACTGATACTGATCACACCGCTCTGTATAATGGTACTGATATCTACACACTGATACTGATCACACCGCTCTGTATAATGGTACTGATATCTACACACTGATACTGATCACACTGCTCTGTATAATGGTACTGATATCTACACACTGATACTGATCACATCGCTCTGTATAATGGTACTGAGTATCTACACACTGATACTGATCACACCGCTCTGTATAATGGTACTGAGTATCTACACACTGATACTGATCACACCGTACTGTATAATGGTACTGAGTATCTACACACTGATACTGATCACACCGTACTGTATAATGGTACTGATATCTACACACTGATACTGATCACACCGCTCTGTATGATGGTATTGAGTATCTACACACTGATAGTGATCACACCGCTCTGTATAATGGTACTGATATCTACACACTGATAGTGATCACACCGCTCTGTATAATGGTACTGATATCTACACACTGATACTGATCACATTGCTCTGTATAGTGGTACTGATATCTACACACTGATAATGATTACACCGCTCTGTATAATGGTACTGAGTATCTACACACTGATACTGATCACACCGCTCTGTATAATGGTACTGAGTATATACACACTGATACTGATCACCCCGCTCTGTATAATGGTACTGATATCTACACACTGATACTGATCACATTGCTCTGTATAGTGGTACTGATATCTACACACTGATACTGATCACACTGCTCTGTATAATGGTACTGATATCTACACACTGATAGTGATCACACCGCTCTGTATAATGGTACTGATATCTACACACTGATACTGATCACATTGCTCTGTATAGTGGTACTGATATCTACACACTGATAATGATTACACCGCTCTGTATGATGGTACTGAGTATCTACACACTGATACTGATCACACCGCTCTGTATAATGGTACTGAGTATCTACACACTGATACTGATCACACCGCTCTGTATAATGGTACTGATATCTACACACTGATACTGATCACATTGCTCTGTATAGTGGTACTGATATCTACACACTGATAATGATTACACCGCTCTGTATGATGGTACTGAGTATGTGTTTTTCTGTTGGCAGGCCATGGTAGCATGTTATCCTGGCAATGGAATGGGATATGTCCGACATGTAGATAACCCGAACCGAGATGGACGCTGCTTAACCTGTATCTACTACCTTAATCAGAACTGGGACACCAAGGTAGGGCTGCCTGTCAAGTATTAACTACTGCAGCACAGAAATGCAAGATTAAATAGTCTGTAAGAACAAAGTTATCTAATGACAGTGATGTGTTTTATGGGACAATGGGTCAGTCCCACATACAAACAGGGAAACCTAATGACATGGTCCATCCCATGTAGGATCAAAGGACTTAATAACAATGACGTGTAAAAGAACAGTAAACCTAAGAACTAACTTAACTTTAATGTTGGACCAGGGGTCGCTGACTACCACTACATACCTCCCAAGTGTTCCTCTACCTCCCAAGTGTCCCTCTACCTTCCAAGTGTCCCTCTTTAGGAGATATCAGGGCTCCATTACCCCAAGTGGCCTTTCTTAGGAGATATTAGGGGTCCATACCTCTCATGTGCCTCTCTTTAAAAGATATTAGGGATCCATAACTCCCAATTGTCCCTCTTTAGGAAACATTAGGGCTCTACACCTCCCAAGTGTCCCTCTTTAGGAGATATTAGGGGTCCATACCTCCCAAATGTCCTTCTTAAGGAGATATTATGGATCCATACCTCCTAAGTGTCCCTCTTTAGGAGATATTAGGAATTCTTACCTCCGAGGTTTCCCTCTTGAGGAGATATTAGGGATCCGTACCTCCCAAGTGTCCCCCTTGAGGAGATATTAGGGGTCCATATCTCCCAAGTGTCCCTCTTTAGATGATATTATGATCTATACTTATCAAGTGTACCTCTTTAGGAGATATTAGGGGTTTGTACCTCCCAAGTGTCACTCTTTAGGAGAAATTAGGGGTACATACCTCCCAAGTGTCCCTCTTTAGGAGACCCAAATTCCTATTTCCCAGCTTTGTGTCCCTGTGTTTAGTAGATCAGACTGTGCGGTGTGTATATAAGTGTATCACCCTGGTGTCCCTGTGTTTAGGAGATCAGACTGTGTGGTGTGTATAGAAGTGTATCACCCTGGTGTCCCTGTGTTTAGGAGATCAGACTGTGTGGTGTGTATAGAAGTGTATCACCCTGGTGTCCCTGTGTTTAGGAGATCACACTGTATGGTGTGTATAGAAGTGTATCATCCTGGTGTCCCTGTGTTTAGGAGATCAGACTGTGTGGTGTGTATATAAGTGTATCTCCCTGGTGTCCCTGTGTTTAGGAGATCAGACTGTGTGGTGTGTATAGAAGTGTATCACCCTGGTGTCCCTGTGTTTAGGAGATCAGACTGTGTGGTGTGTGTATATAAGTGTATCACCATGGTCTCCCTGTGTTTAGGAGATCACACTGTATGGTGTGTATAGAAGTGTATCACCCTGGTGTCCCTGTGTTTAGGAGATCAGACTGTGTGGTGTGTATATAAGTGTATCACCCTGGTGTCCCTGTGTTTAGGAGATCAGACTGTGTGGTGTGTATATAAGTGTATCACCCTGGTGTCCCTGTGTTTAGGAGATCAGACTGTGTGGTGTGTGTATATAAGTGTATCACCATAGTCTCCCTGTGTTTAGGAGATCACACTGTATGGTGTGTATAGAAGTGTATCACCCTGGTGTCCCTGTGTTTAGGAGATCAGACTGTGTGGTGTGTATATAAGTGTATCACCCTGGTGTCCCTGTGTTTAGGACATCAGACCGTGTGGTGTGTATATAAGTGTATCACCCTGGTGTCCCTGTGTTTAGGAGATAAGACCGTGTGGTGTGTATATAAGTGTATCACCCTGGTGTCCCTGTGTTTAGGAGATCAGACTGTGTGGTGTGTATATAAGTGTATCACCCTGGTGTCCCTGTGTTTAGGAGATCAGACTGTGTGGTGTGTATATAAGTGTATCACGTCCCTGTGTTTAGGAGATCAGACTGTGTGGTATGTATATAAGTATATCACCCTGGTGTCCCTGTGTTTAGGAGATCAGTCTGTGTGGTGTGTATATAAGTGTATCACCCTGGTGTCCCTGTGTTTAGGAGATCAGACTGTGTGGTGTGTATATAAGTGTATCACCCTGGTGTCCCTGTGTTTAGGAGATCAGACTGTGTGGTGTGTATATAAGTGTATCACATTGCTCTACAGCAATAAAACTCACATGAATGTTTATTTAAACATCAGTATCTGTGTTTATAAATTAGTCTGTGTAAATAAAATACTTTGGTCTTGTTATAATTCATTTATTCGGTTACACAAGGAGGTGTCAGTAGGTCATGAAATTTCCTACAAATTCTCTGTAATGCCCCACCCACCAGCCACGCCCCCAGCAACACCCCCTAAAACACAAATGTCCCTCTTTGGCAATATCATAGGTAGGGAGGTATGAATAACCTAAACATTTTCAGTAATGCTACACCCCCAGAAACAGCACCTGAAACAAAAGTGTCCCTCTTTGGCCACTGGAAATGTTGGGATGTATGGTGTATCACATTGCTGCACAGCAATTAAACTCACATTAATGTTTGGGTAAACGTCAGTATGTGTGTTTATATATTAGTCTGTGTAAGTAATAATGTTGGTCTTGCTCTATTCATTTAGACAGCTACATTAAAAGGTGTCAATAGATCATGAAATAACCTAAAACTTCTTGGTGATGCCTTTCCCAGCAGCCATACACCCAGTAATACCACCTAAAACTCAAATGTCTCCCTGTGGCTATTAGAAAAGTTGGGAGGTATGCCACTAAAGTGCTCCAGTAGATCAAAAGTTAATACTTGCGCAGCTGCTCACCAGATCCCACGCTGTCTCTTGCAGGGTCATGTGAAGGCTGCTTCATGTCTTCTCTGATTGGCAAGTCGTTGCTACGGGGGCTGTGAAGGACAAACTTCTGCATTTCTTAAACCCTATAGCACTGGTGCCATTGTGCACATTGGGGATTTAGGGTCAGACCAAT
>CM074726.1:185048644-185183644 GCA_037306005.1 Rhinophrynus dorsalis
CCAAAATACATAAAAATGCCATAGAAATAATATACGTATCGAGCATGCAGACATGTTATGCATAAATACTAAGTAAATCTACTTAGCTTATATCTTCATGTCTCTGCCGCTTGATGTGGCCACAGAGACACAGATGAGCCTCACAATTGTCCTCAGTCCTACACTTGCCAATGCCCGTAGCACACTGTGGGAATTGGAAGTTAGCCTGCATTTATATATGCGCAGTCTCACTTCCATTCCCTCACAACCATTGGCTGGGATGTTCTTATGCACATCACAGCCAATCAGTTTAAAGAACAGACGATCAAATCTGATTGGCCTGGATGTGTGTAAGAACATCCCAGCCAATGGCTGTGAGGGAATGGAAGTGAGACTGCCCATATATAAAGGCAGGCTCACTTCCAATTCCATCAGTGTGCTCTCTCTGCAGCAAAGAAACCGATGATGATTCAGCAGGGCACCTGCATGGTAGCAGAATATGCGATAGAATTTCGCACATTTGCGGCAGAGGTGAGATGGAACAATGAGGCTCTGGTGGCAGCCTTCTCGCAGGGACCAAACGATACAATTAAAGATGAAATAGTAGCCCGCGAATTACCAAATGATTTGGATCAACTAATTTCATTTGTCATCCTAATTGACACACACATAAGAGAAAGGTCCACATATAAGAACAAAAGGCCAAGGCAAGAGTTGCGTCTGATACCAAACAGGGAGCTCCCACCCATACCTCCCTCACCTTCCTTGCCACCCAATGTAGAGCCTAGTAGGGCTGAACCCATGCAGGTTGGCTTTACATGATTATCTCGGGAGGAACGGTCCTTCCACTGCAGAGAGGGCCTATGCCTGTATTGTGGGAAAGCGGGACATATGCTACGAGGTTGTCCGGTGCATCCGGGAAACGCACGCACCTAGGATCTCTAAGGGGACAGATCCTAGGTTGAGTCAGTCGGTCCACAGAGCTGGACCCGAGTAAACCCATTCTTCAAGTGGCGATTTCTTGGGCTAACTCCTCAGTGGATACCCCAGCCCTGATCGATTCTGGTGCGGCAGGTTATTTTATTGATGGTGATTTAGTGAATAGACATAATATTCCAGTGACACCCCGTGAGTCTCCATTAGTGGTAGAAGCTATTGACGGGTGTCCTCTTGAGCCTTCCCATGTCACACATGAAACCTGTCCGCTGACTCTAAGGGTAGGAGCTCTCCATGTGGAGACTCTACAATTTCAGGTTATCCAGTCTCCACACCATGCTCTCATTTTGGGATTTCTGTGGCTCCAGAAACATAATCCCAGAGTGGATTGGGAGACGTGTGACATAATATCATGGTCTGACTATTGTAAAGGGACCTGTCTACAGCACCCTATTAAGATCTTGTGTACCTCCCCCTCGTTGCCCTCAGAGTACCAGTCTTTCAGTGAGGTTGTTAGTAAGGGGAAGGCTAGCACATTACCGGAGCATAGGCCGTATGACTGTGCTATTAATCTGACGCCAGACTCAATACCTCCCAAAGGCCGCACCTATCCTCTATCAGTGGAGGAGAACAAGGCCATGGAGGAGTACATTTCGGATGCATTATCCAGAGTCATAATAAGAAAGTCTTCCTCGCCCGCGGGGGCTGTTTTTTTTTCGTGAAGAAAAAGAATGGGGCGCTTAGACCCTGATTCGATTATAAAGGCCTGAACAAACTATTACTATAGAACGCTTACCCCTTTCCACTAATTACGGAATTGTTCGACCGTTTAAAGGGCTCCTCTGTATTTACTAAACTTGATTTGCGTGCAGCATATAACTTGATTAGAATCAAGGAGGGCGATGAGTGGAAGACCGCTTTTAATATTCAGAGTGGCCATTATGAGTATCTGGTTATGCCTTTTGTGTTGTGCAATGCGCCAGCGGTCTCCCAGGAGTTCATTAACAATGTCCTAAGAAGTCTGCTGCAGTCCTGTGTAGTAGTGTACCTGGACAATATCTTGATACACTCTCCTGATATCGAGACACATAGGAGAGATGTCATTACGGTACTTCAAAAACTGACGGAAAACAAATTATATTGCAAACTTGAGAAATGCGAATTTCATAAAGACCAGGTGCCCTTCCTGGGTTACGTTATCTCTGCCAGTGGAATTGCCATGGATACAGAAAAGCTCTCGGCAGTATTACAATGGCCATGTCCGGTGGGCCTGAAGGCCATGCAAAGATTCCTCGGATTTGCGAACTATTATAGAAAATTCATTCGTAATTTCTTGTCCTTGGTCAAACCCTTGACTGATTTGACACATAAGGGTGCTAACCCATCGATGTGGTCCCCCGAGGCTAACAGTGCTTTTGAGACCCTGAAGTCTACCTTCTCGATGGCTCCTATATTAGTGCATCCTAACACTTCATTGCCATTTACCCTTTAGGTAGATGTATCCCAGACAGGGGTAGGGTCCGTTCGGTCACAGAGAGCTGAGCCTGGCAAACCCCTGAAGCCTTGAGTTTTTTTTTCTAAAAAGATAACAAAGGCCCAAAGCCTATATGATATAGGGGACTGTGAGTTGCTGGACATCACCCTTGCCCTTCGGGAGTGGCGTCACCTCCTGGAGGGGACAAGGGCTCCTGTATTAATGTTAACGGATCACAAGAATCTAACGTACTTATCAGAGGTCAAAAGATTGTCACCTAGACAAGCCAGATGGTTGTTATTCCTGTCTAGATTTAATTTTGCAGCTTTGTACCTTCCTAGTTCCAACAAAACTCGAGCTGACGCCTTGTCTAGACAGTTTGGTCCAGAGTCTGAAAGTGAACCAGTTCCATTTATCCCTCCTGATCGCATTTTGGCTACTATCCGTACTAGCATTACTTCTCCTCTGGGTGAGGAGATCCTGGCATCACAAAACAGTGTCCCAGTTGAGAAACCCAATGGAAAATGTTTTGTAGCTGACAATCTCCTCACTAAGCTACTGGAGGCCTACCATTCATCCAAAGCAGCTGAGCATATTGGTCGGGACCAACTAATTTGGTCAGTTTCACAGCTATTTTGGTGGCCTAGTCTGAGGGCAGATTGTGCAGCTTTTGTGGAGGCCTGTTCCGTATGCGCCCGTGCCAAGACTCCTAGGCATCTACCTCTAGGACTACTCCAGACTGTTCTTAATGGTGAACTCCCGTGGTCACACATTTCGTTAGACTTTATGGTAGAGTTGCCTAGATCCAAGGGCTGCACAGTCATACTAATGACTGTGGACAGATTCTTAAACCACATGCATGGGCAAGGAATTCTGTAATTTAACAGACCTTACTGTAAAAAAATACCCTTCCTCTGCTGATGTCTAAACCTCCTTTTCTCCAGGGGTGTCCCCAAGTCACCTGATCAGGCCTTGGAATGTTTGGCTCACCACAGAGATCCTTGTATTGACCTCTCATATACTTGTACATTGTGATAAGATCTCCTCGTAGTCATCTTTTCTCTAGAGTAAATAAACCAAGTTTGTCTAGTCGTTCCTCATACGTCAAGTCCTCCAATCCCTTAATTGTATTGCTCTTTGATGTACCCTCTCCTTTTTCAGAACTGGCGCCTAAAACTGTACTGCATATTCAAGGTGAGGTCTTACACCAATGATTTGTACAATGGCTCAGTATGCTTTTACAGGAAAGCCCCATAAGGCCCTATTAATAGTGGCAGATTTACTTAAAGCAGTTCAGGTGTTTTCCTTTGAAAATAGTCTATGAGGGAGATGCACTAAGGTGTGATAATGAGATGATAAAGTGGAGATTACTTTTCCAGTGAAATCACTTCTCCAAGTCTTATGTTATTCTATGGAACCAAGTATGTAGATCTTAGTGCTTTGGTTCTATTGAATAACACAGGAACTGGAGAAGTGATATCAGTGGAGACGTCATCTCCACTTTATCACCTGTTTATTATGCCTTAGTGCAAATCCCCACCTTGACTTTACTTTGCTTTTCATCCTCTGTCTGCTCAGGAGAAGTCTGACCCGCAGAGCGAGTTTCACATGGAAGGCGCCGTCAACACCATTACTGATTTATTTGGTGCAGGCACAGAAACCGTCAACACAACCCTACGGTACGGCCTGCTGGTTCTGCTGAAGCACCCAGATGTAGAAGGTAAATGGACCCAGACAGGCCCGTCTCACACTCAGGCCGATTTACTAAGGCGACATGGAGCAATTTTGCACAATACACTTGAACCATAAAAAAACACATAAACTTTCCTATTCATTTAAAATGATCCCATCACCTACAAACAGTTTTGGTGAATTTTAAAGTCCTTTCAAAATCACCTGTTATCCAATTTTTTTATACACAAACCTAGTATTTCAGTTATTTAGATACATAGATGATGGTAATTAAAGACATAGTAATACTTTGTTTAGACAAGCTTTAAAATTGTAATTATTAAATAAATAAAGCAAATGATCTAAGTCTGGTTGGTCTAACTTTTATAGTTTATTGTAATATCTTTGTAAAGTTCCCCCCTCCCACCCCTTTTAGCCACGTCGCAATTCTGGTCCTGGGATTGGACGGCTAGTCTGCAGAGCTAAAATAGCGGTGCATACAAGGAGAATCTTCATGAGAACGGTCTACAAAATGTGAGTGGTCTGAAGCAGTAGACCGTTCTCTTGAAAACTTTCTTTGTATGCAATGCTATTTTGGCTCTGCAGACGAGCCATTCGGTCCTGAGACCAGAATCCAAGATTCTCAGCTAGAGCGCTGACTTGGCTAAAAGGGGTGGGAGGGGGAGCTTTACAACAATATTACAGTACAGCTATAAAAGTTAGCGCAACCAGACTTAGATCATTTGCTTTATTTATTTAATATGTACAATGTTAAAACTTGTCTAAATAAAGTGTTACTATCCCTTTAAAGTATGATGTGCAAGTACTTCCTGTCTTATACCAACATAACATCCCCCATCCACTGACAGAGCTGAGCAATGCACTGCCCTCCTCCCCTACCACTTGACTTTCTGTTTTATCCTTCCATTACCTCTCCCACTCACTGACAATGCTCAGCAAGGCATTACCCACCTCCCCACTCACTGACACTGCTCAGCAATGCATTTCCCACCTCCCCTAGCACTGACTTCCTGTCTTATCCCTACATTACCTCCTCACTCACTGACGCTGCTCAGCAATGCATTACCCACCTCCCCTATCACTGATTTCCTGTCTTATCCCTACATTACCTCCCCCACTCACTGACACTGCTCAGCAATGCATTACCCACCTCCCCTAGCACTGACTTCCTGTCTTATCCCTACATTACCTCCCCACTCACTGACACTGCTCAGCAATGCATTACCCACCTCTCCTACCACTGACTTCCTGTCTTATCCCTACATTACCTCCCCACTCACTGACACTGCTCAGCAATGCATTACCCACCTCTCCTACCACTGACTTCCTGTCTTATCCCTACATTACCTCCCCACTCACTGACACTGCTCAGCAATGCATTACCCACCTCTCCTACCACTGACTTCCTGTCTTATCCCTACATTACCTCCCCACTCACTGACACTGCTCAGCAATGCATTACCCACCTCTCCTACCACTGACTTCCTGTCTTATCCCTACATTACCTCCCCCACTCACTGACACTGCTCAGCAATGCATTACCCACCTCTCCTACCACTGACTTCCTGTCTTATCCCTACATTACCTCCCCACTCACTGACACTGCTCAGCAATGCATTACCCACCTCTCCTACCACTGACTTCCTGTCTTATCCCTACATTACCTCCCCACTCACTGACACTGCTCAGCAATGCATTTCCCACCTCCCTTAGCACTGATATCCTGTCTTATCATTACATGACCTTACCACACACTAACACTGTTCAACAATACATTGTCCACCACCTCTAGCACTGACTTCCTGTCTTATCCCTACATTACCTCGCCCACTCACTGACACTGCTCAGCAATGCATTGACACCGCCCCTAGCACTGACTTCCTTTCTTATCTCTACATTACCTCCCCCACTCACTGACACTGCTCAGCAATGCATTGACACCGCCCCAAGCACTGACTTCCTTTCTTATCTCTACATTACCTCTCCACTCACTGACACTGCTCAGCAATGCATTGCCTACCTCCCCTAGTACTGTATGTCTGTCTTATCCCTACATTACCTCCCCCACTCACTGACACTGCTCAGCAATACATTGCCCAACTCTCCTAGCACTGACTGCCTGTCTTATTCCTGCACTGCCTCCCGCACTCACTAACACTGCTCAGCAATGCATTGTTCACCTCCCCTAGAACTTAGAACTGACTGCCTGTCCTATCCCTATATTACCTCCCCCCACCTCATTAACATTGTTCAGCAATGCATTGCCCTATCACTGACTTCCTGTCTTATCCTAACATTACCTCCCCACTCACTGACACTGCTCTGCAATGGATTGCCCAGCTTCCTGTAACACTGACTCCCTGTCTTATCCCAACATTACCTCCCCACACACACACACACATATACAATGACATTGTTCAGCAGTGCATTGATCAATTCCTCAAACACTGAAAGAATTAATTGTCAGTGAGTGGGTATGCAATGTAGTACTGAAACAGGAAGGGTGGAATGCAGGAAAATGAAGCATTACGTATTTTTTGAAAGGTCTACCTTTATGTGCTATTTTCAGTTGCTTATGTTTTGATGCAAGAAATATTCTAACTCCTTGGTGCTGAATAGCACATCCACTTAAAGTTAGTCAAATGTATGGAAATATGTGCTCGTTGCTTTGCTGAATTAGGTGCAATCGCTAATCCTCTCGCAAAATGGCTGACTCCCACTTTTTGAAACTCATTCGCTAACAAAAGCACAAGAGTTCACTAATTCAAAAAACAACTGTGCAAATCAGTAACATTTTGGTTCTAAGCATTTTGCTATCAAAAGTACACTGTAAATACTGATTGTGAACATTTTTTGCATTCCATCCAAAGTATCTGCATGGTGTGCCTTACCGCTTTAAGGTCCTTATGTAGATTGTAACAGAGATGCCTGGGCCATCAACCAGTGTGCTATTTGTATGTAGTGCTGACTGCAGGCTTTCCCAGCCTGTCTGCAATCGACCATAGGAAGTTGTCTTATGACAACCTGGGTCTCCTGCAAGTATAGAGAGCAGCTAATCAACTCTGCACTTTTTTAAGAATAACCCATTGATATCCAGAGGACAACAGCATGAAACCAATGTCAATTGTGACGGTTCACTCCTATGCTCATGACCTGGAAGAGGACTGCACTGTAAGTGACACCCCCTCCTGTCTACTGGGAATTGATTAATGCAGTTGCTAGTACAGATATTTAATTGGGAGAACTCTATGTGTAGAGCAGATTATCCACAAGGCAACCAAGATGACCATCTAGGGCCAGTGGAAATGTGAAGGGCCTAGACCCGTCACAGGCTCTGGCTGGAGAGGAGAACTTTAGCACATCTGTGATGCCCTGTCCACCACTCCATTCCCTGTAATGTGATAATGGGGAAAGAGCAGTCCTTCAGGGTCCCTCTTACCTCATACTTCTGGGTTGCTCTGGTCAGTTTGGCCATTATTCTTGTAGTTAGAGGTACTAGTACCAACTTAATAAAAGACAAATAATTAATGCTTTAACCCCTTAGATGTCAGAAAGGTCACCAAAGCAATGCAAAGCTTGGCCTTTGAATGCTAGGGAGGTTCTAGGTGCATTGTGAAGCAATAAGTTGCAGATCTCACTATCATACAAAGGTTTAAAAAATATCAGTGACTATTTGTGTAACTTTGATTTGCTCCCCATGATGCAGTTAAGGAGGTGCAGAAAATCCCAGTCAGTCTGAGAAAATATTACAGTGATATTCATCTTTATCAATCTACACCAGGTACTTTGTAGCAGAGCTCACCATTGCTGGTCAGGTTAAAGTGGTGAATCTAGAGATTGAAGACCTTAGAATAAAATTATTGTTGGCCCTGAAATAATTGCAGCCTAATGACCAATATGAAACAATTTCTGTTTTCAGCATTCAATGGGCTTCTAAAGGTGACTGACCCCCAGGGTTTGGTACCTACTTAACAAATGGTAGTTCAACCCGTCAGCTTAAAAAAAAGTCCTTCTTTTGGAATATTTTTCTCTACCACTGGAGGGTTCCTCGGATAGGATCCATGACATTTTGAAAGCCGAGGAACCACTAATTCTTAAAATATTATTGGCTCCATATACTAACATAAGAACTGGAGAAGTGATATCACTGGAGAAGATATCTCCTCTTTATCATACCTTAGTGCAAAAGTCCAGTTAACAATTAAACAAAGGCGCAAGAAAGAAATCCATAGGATTTTCAGGCCATAGTAAGAAACAAAATGGGGGGTTATTAAAGTAACATTGTCTTCATATGTCAGATTCTCAGATTTCTTTCCATCTCTACAGAACGTGTCCACAAAGAGATTGACCAGGTCATTGGTAGGAACAGGGCTCCCTGTGTAGAAGACCGTACCCACATGCCGTACACAGATGCCGTCATCCACGAGATTCAGAGATTCATCAACCTCCTACCTTTGTCGCTTCCCCATAAAGTGTCTAGAGACATTCGATTCCGGGATTATGTCTTACCAAAGGTTAAACCATAATTATCTCCAATTTTAGATTAAGCCACTTAAACCAATAAGGACACTGTAATCCTAACATAAGATTAGTTAGAATATATCCTTTAAGAATAGCAAAACTAATAAAATCACAAGGACAACACTGGGATCCTTTACGGCAAACCTTTTATGCCATATAGATCATTATAGGCAAAACAGGAACAATTCTATAGAAAAGCAACTGTACCACCCACAGGGCAGAAATAATTCCCAACATTCCATTGGTTTAAATGGGGCATGTAACCTCTTGAATGCTCCCAGTTAAATTAATGAGAAGTTTAATTTGTTCCCTATAGACAGATGAGTCCAGGTTTTTACATTCTTAGGCCGAATGAGCAGAAATCAATATGTATGAGAGCCACATTCATTTTTGTATTCATAAAATTGTGAATTAGAGATTATTGATAAATGTAGATGTATTTGTAATAATACCAAATCACTACAAAAAAAAGTTCAATCAACTTTATTCACACTATTTAAAAGGATAGTACTGGATAATTTTCACAAATTTTAATATTGTAAATATTAAAAAAAAAAGAAATAAATTGAAGCCACTCCAATCTCTCAGACTTGTATAGTTTGCGAGATATAAGGTTCTAAATTTCCCCCCTCCTGGCCATTTCACAGAAGTCTGCCCTCTAGCTGACCGCAGTAGATTCTGGTCCTGGGACCGGCCGGCGGCTCTTCAACAAAGCCGAAATAGAGCAATCTACAATTAAATACTTAATTGGAACGGTCTACAAAGTGTGCTTGCAAACCAGGCGCATTTTGTAGACCGTTCCAATGAAGTATGTATTTGTAGATTGCGCTATTTCGGCTCTGCTCAGTGCAGGCAGGGCACTATAAGCAAAAAAACACCTCCAACTTCCTAGCTGCTAACTCCTCCCTCTGCCCAACTGCCTTCAGTTTTAAGAATGTCCCTCAAAGAAGTACAGGGCAACTTTTCTCTTAGTATTTTTTTTTATTATTATTCCTTTCTCCTTAGAGCTTCTGAGAGGCCTCACCTTGTGAAGGGAGTCCTCCTATTTAACTATTTGATTCCCAGCTTCCTTCCATACTGAATCATAGAGGCCCGAACTCAGCAGTTGGCTAAGATTGGGAGAAGCTTTATAGTTAATAGGTTATCTTTGTGGGACAAAGGTTAGATTTTACATTATCATTTTATTTAGTTTTAATTATATAAAAGAAACACTAGCAATATGTCTGTGTGTTCTAAATGTATGGAGGCTAATAGAACTTCCACATCTACTGATGCTCCCCCTATGCTTGAACCAGAGTGGGTCAAGTTCTTATCAGGTTCTCTTGCCAAATTAGAGGGGATTTTCGAAAGATGGTTAACAGAAGCACCTTGTGCACCAGTTAAAGATCATGAACCTAAAAATCCTAAAATATATATATTTTTTTTTCTTTATTCACAATTCTGAAAATTCTGAATCCACCTCATCCGTTGCAGAGGGTTTCAAATTTGATGACTCAAATCCAGTTCCTGCAATCAGGTCTAGATAAAGGTTTAAGGGTTAACTCTCTGAAAGTTCAAGTTTCAGCTCTCTCTGTGCTCTTCCAGAGAAAGATTGCTTCTCTCCCAGAATTTCAAACTTTCCTTCAAGGGTGTATAGGATAGTTACCCCATATAGACATCCCGCTCCACCATGGGATTTGAATTTAGTCTTAGAGATTCTTCAATCCTCTTCATCTGAAACTTTGTCATCGGCTTCCATCAGAGACCTCTCATTTATAACAGTCTTCCTCATGGAGATTTTATCTGCAAGATTTTCAGAACTCATTGCACTTTCTTGTATTTCCCCACTCCTTATCTTTCATCAGGATAAAGTGGTTTTAAGAACAGTTCAAGAGTTCCAACTTAAAGTAGTTTCTGCTTTCCACATAAAGCAGCAAATGGTACTCCCTTCCCTGTTTCCTAATCCATCTAACTCTAAAAAGGAAGCTCTTCATACTTTAGGTGCAGTCAGATGTTTATGACGTTATGTCTAAGTCACGCAATCATTTAGGTCTTCAAACACCTTTTTTGTGATTCCAGTAGGCCCTAAGAAGGGCATTGAAGACAACCATTGCCTCATGGCGTAAACAGGTTTTCAGACAAGCTTACAGACTAAAGTATGTTCCTGCTCCTTTTAGAATAACAGCTCATTCTACTAGGTCTATTAGTATTTTGTGGGCCTTGAACAACCAGGCTGCTGTTGACCAGTTCTGCAAAGCTGCTACATAGTCATCTGTTCACAAAGTTCAACAAGTTAACATTTTTGCATCTCAAGATGCTAGTTTTGGCCATAAAATTTGTTAGGCCATTGTTCATTAGTTTTTTCCCACCCACTTGTTTGGAATGACATCCCCATGGTCCCCTGCATCCCTCAATGGACGAAGAGAAAATGGGATTGTTTTTTACTTACCAATAAATCCTTTTCACTTAGTCCATTGAGGGATGCTGAGCTTCCAGCCCACAGAAAACTTGTTGGGTGATGATGTACTGCCTTTCTGGTGGATCTGTGTTACGGTTTTCAGACAGTGGTAGATAAAATAAATGGAGTTTTATTAAGTAAATGAAGAACAAGGTTGCCACTGGGGCGGTACTGGTAGAACAGAATACGACAGATACCTGGCGCAGCAGGTAATATTAAACAAGTAAGGAAACACAAAACAGAACTCAAGAGGTTAATAGTACTGGTTATCAGTCTGAAATGTGGTGTTAGGCACGCCCTTGGTGCTGTGTGCTGTGAGGTAGCACCCAAGTCCATTCACTGTGTAGAGCTGTAGCATAAAGTCCTGGCTGAACGGGAACTGCAAGTGATAAGGAGATAGCCCCCACGGGCGTAACCGGAGACTACAGTATAATGATAGCGTGAGCCAATAGCCCCCACGGGTGTAACCGGAGACTTCTACTATCACAGTCGCTTAAGCCAATAGCCCCCATGGGCGTAACAGGTGACTACAGTATTGTGATTGCTCGAGTCAATAGCCCCCTCGGGCGTAACCGGAGACTACAGTATAGTGATTACTTGTGCTGATGGCCCTAGCTCGGGCGTAACCGGAGACTACTGGGTACTGCTTTGCCAAAAGCCACGGGCGTAACGGAACCGCTGCTCGGTCACGGAGAGCCGCCGCAAGCGGCCGGCTCGCAGAGACAGCGGACAGGCTTAGGCGATAGGTGGAGAAGCAGCAGTATCGGATGGACAATACCAGTGTCTCGAGAGCAGGAATCGACTCAGCACAGTAAGATCTGGACTCAGCACACGAAAGGCAGATAATGGAAGACTCAGCAATGGCTCAGCAACTGACAAGCGGAGGCTCAATCACACTATGCAGTATCAGAATGTCGCCGAGGCGACAGCGGAGTGTTCCGTCAGCAATGCAGGAGCAGGACAAGAGTACTCGGTAGTCAGCCAGGCCGGATCAGGATACACAGGAGATTCGCAGACAAGCCGGTTCGGTAACGGAGAAGGGTCGTCAGCCAGGCCGGGTCAGATGCCGTAGGAGATTCGCAGACAAGCCGGATCAGGAACAAGCAGGAAGTCAGCCAGGCCGGGTCAATCACGGAACATGAACACAGGAACGTCGTCGGTCAAGCCTAGTCGGTACACGGTGGATCAGGATACAGAAACAGCAATCGTCAGCAGGAACACCACGAAAGGGCACCTGACAGGTGCCAGTGACCGGATTATAACGGATAACCAGGGGCGGGCCAACACAGCTCAACCAATCCGGTAGCAGCACAGTTGAGAGTGACAGAAAGGATCACGGGGACCGTGATAATCTGTTTTCCTGCTATTCCCTTCATGACTCTGCGATAGGAACGGGTGAAAGTTGTTGCCATGTTTCAGCAAGAAATGTTGTGAAAACCACGTTGTTATCCTCTTTTTCACGGGAAAATCCACTTTAAAACTAGCGGTTAAGATTTTTGCATCTTTCGCCCATTGGCCAAAATCTTTTGCCATTTTTTCAATGGCTAAAAAGTTTTCACCCATAGATTTACATTGTTTTCGCACTGTCACTATAAAAACGTGACATTTTCGCTGAAGGTAGACACAATAGAAGCAACTACATAGCGAGATATACATGCTGTGCTGTTCTCTTGTGATATTTAGCAAAAATTGAGGCAGGAGAGGTTCATAGTGACTCCTATCACTATGAGCAGCAAAAAGAGGAACTGAAAGGACACTTATTATGTGTCCACTGAGTCTGAGGAGGAGGAAGAGACTAGCAGTACTGAAGCAATGCTGTCCAGTCCCCCTAAATCACCCCAAGGGATCTTGGGGAATTTAATAAGAAGGGAGGGAGAAAAGGGAATGGGAAGGAAAAGAGAAAAGGATAGTGAGAGCAGGACAGATCATCTGTATGTGCCTGCTGCAAGACATGTAGCCCCTACTGCCAGTGCCACCATTACTGATCCTGCAGCCCCTACTGTTGTACCTGTTGCCAGATGTGCTGCCCCTGCTGCCAGTGCCACCATTTCTGATCCTGCAGCCACTACTGTTGTACCTGTTGCCAGACGTGCCGACCCTGCTGCCAGTGCCACCTTTTCTGTAACTGCAGCCACTAGTGTTGTACCTGTTTCCAGATGTGCTTCCAGTGCCACCATTTCTGATCCTGCAGCCACTAGTGTTGTACCTGTTGCCAGATGTGCTGACCCTGTTGCCAGTGCCACCATTTCTGTAACTGCTGCTACTAGTGTTGTACCTGTTGCCAGATGTGCTGCCCCTGCAGCCAGTGCTACTATTTCTGTAACTGCAGCCACTAGTGTTGTACCTGTTTCCAGACATGCTGCCCCTGCTGCTAGTGCCACAATTTCTGATCTTGCAGCCACTAGTGTTTTACCTGTTGCCAGATGTGCTGTCCCTGCTGCCAGTGCCACCATTTCTGTAACTGCAGCCAGTGTTGTACCTGTTGTTAGTACTGAACCTGCTGACAGTGCTTGTGTTAGTTGTAGCAGTAATGGTGAAGCAGCCGGAGTGGTAGGGGAAACATTTTACAGCATCCAGACTAGCGGTCAAGGGAGCCCACACCATTCTTCTGACCCTGGGACTGGGAGTCCTCCCCTTCTCTTCACTACAGTGTCCAGGTGGAACATGAACCTGAAGAGGCCAGAACTGGTGGTGGGGGGAGAAGAGCAGGCTGAGAATTAATACCACCACCAGCAGCAGGAGCACAGATCAGCTGCCTGTGCCAGCTGCTATTTTTGCTAGTGCTAGTTTACCTTCTTCTTCAGGTCAAAAGGCAATGGCAAGTGTGACATTAGGGGACCCTCTGTCACATTGTTCATCACCTCCTCCAAGCATCAGTGAGATGTCTGGAATACAGCAGCAGCAACAACAAGAGCATGTAGCGACTAGTGGTGGTGGTGGTGATGATTCTGGAGAAGCTGGGGTGGAAGAGACATTGATGGCCTTTTTAGCAGAAACTGAGAAGGAATGGGAGACAGGAATTAGGATGGGCATTACCACCACCACTAGAAAGGACATTTTGGAATTAGAGGAATTTGCAACTGCTATAATTCCATCTGATGCTGAGATGCAAGGGCAGAAGGATGCTGAGGAGCAGGTTAGTGTGCCACAGACCTCCGTGGACACAGTGGGAATGGGGTCAACAAGTGATGCGGGATTAGGACAGGTTCCACTTACCAGCAGTAGCAATAATCCTGATCCTAGTTGCAGTGCTGACTCTGAGGCAGTAGCAGCAACAGCAGCAACATTATCCGCTGCAACAGACAAAGAAGGGGAATGTGGAGGACAAGAAGAAAGAGGCCATTCTTCTCCACCTTTCCCCTTACCTCTGAAGCAATCATAGTTGTGGGACTTTTTTTCTGTTGGGGCAGGCACACCTTGGCACAAGTGCCCTCATATCACACATGAAACACAGACACCATGACATTTACTCTAAACATGTTAAAGCCAAACACCCACCACAGAAATCAAGTACCACTTTTGCTGTCCCTGACTCACCAGAAAGGCAACAAGATGTGAGGCAGAGATCAAAGAGGAGGAGGAATAGAACAACCCAGACAGAGCCTGGAAGTTCCAGAACAAGTGAAACAACTAGCTCACCATCACCTTCTAGGGTAACTACATCTTCTGCAAATCCTTCTTGTTCATTACCTCCCCCGCCAAATCATAGACATTCTGTTGATGTTAGGATGTGGCGGTTCATCTCTACCCATTGCACACTGTGTGGTGCAACTGACCAAACATGCCAGTGTAGTGGAGGAGAATCGCAATCAGTACATCAAGCGGCATCTGAGGAGATTCCATCCTGCAGAATATGCTGAGATGGTGGCAGGGAGGTTTCCTCACTACTATTAAACTGTCAGAAAGTTGTCATGTGTCCTTAGTGGGTGTAGAAAAGGGGTACAGTGACAGCGGCAGTACTTGGTTTTGGGTGTCATGGTGTATGGATACAGTTGTGCCCCCAGATGTTATTTACCACACACGCACTGTGCACATTGCAGTTGCTAAGGAGACCCACTGATCCTGCTCTCAAGGGAAAAAATATATTCTAATAGCAACAAACCCATGATGATTTTGGAGATGGGGCAGGTGGAGAAGATTTAATGGCCAACTTGTTCTTGTTTACTGGGGGCTACTTATTCTGCTGCTACTGCCTCAGGCGCATCACAGGAGCCAATCATTGCAAGTGGAACCTTCATCATCCATCGTCCGTGTTACTGCTATTGTTGATCCCATTCCCTTCCAGCTGTCTAATCATCCTGCTGCTTAAACAACTCAGCAGCAGCAGTACGAACAGCAATTGCAATTCAGGACTCAGGGTGACATTTGACAGTGGCCACTGGCCAACATGACCTGCTGGCATTAGGCCAGTAGGGCATTTTTATTTTTTTTCTCAGGGCTTGTGTTAAAAAAAAAATAAATAAATAAAAACTAGTCCTACAAAAAATAAACTATTTTTGGGGGGTTTGTTTCTAACAAGCCCAAGTCCTACAAATCAATGTTTCTTCAGGGCTTGGACCTCTAATAAGTCTAAGTCCTACAAAGGCCTCTAACAACAAATCATCCTCTACCAAATACTCAATCAAGTCAAGTATCAGTCCATCCCAGTGGCAGCTTATGTCGGGGGGTTCCTGTCTCTTGTCACTTTAAATACAAATGTCTTATTTTATTTTATTGATTTTTTTTATTAACTGTCCCCCCAATAGCAGTCAAGAAAGCCCCCCAAAACAAATTCCCTGTTCAAATGATTCATTCATTCACCAACACAGGGACCCTCCCTTTATACCATGTCTTATGGTTTTTATTTTATTTAGGATTTCTTTTTTATTAAGTATCCCCCAATCCCAGTAAACAACCCCCCAAAAATATTCCCCTGTTCAACTGATTATTTCCCCACACCCCACCAACACAGGCACTAGCATGCCCCTTTTATACTGTGCCTTTGGGAAATAAAATATTATTTGTAATGTGTGTAACTTCTATGTTCCCATTGATTTCAATGGGCGAAAAAAGCGGAAAATCGTCACTTTTCACAGGAAATTTTTTCCCAAACGGAAAGTGCCATTTTTCTCCGATTTCAGTTTCAGGTGGAAAGTTTTGCCCATCCCTACTCTGCGAAATTAAAATTGAAGGAAGTTAGGCAGGGGGAGGTGTTAGCAGCCAGGAAGTGGGAGGAGGTTTTTGCTCAGAGTGTCCTTCCTCCTATAGGCATGCTGCTTAACCTTATGGTCCCTGCATCCCTCAATGGACTAAGAGAAAAGGATTTGGACACAGGTTTCTTTTTTTTAGCGACATCAACTATCCTATAAGATAAAGCGTAACCGCACATATTCAGTAGAGAGGAACTATGCAATCATGTGCAGTAATCATGCGCAGTAGAGACAAACATGCCGGCCTCCAGTCTGAAGCATGGCTGATCAGGAGTGGGGCTCTCCGAATGGCCCACCGACTGTCTCCACTCCTGGCTCCGGGGCCGCAGGGTTGCACTTTGGCCCATGGACACAGGCCTTCAATACTAGTTTATCACAGTGCCCGTGATTCTGGTGCTCTTACTGGTCTGTTCGCTTTCTATGTTTGCCTGGCGACAGCATGGCGGGTGACTACTTCATGGTCACTAGCGCATCATTCTGATCGCTCTCTATTTTATCGTTTTCCACCTTAATTGATCTATGTGACTCTGCCTCCTAGAGAGGCCTTATAAGCTGCATTCTGTCACTGCCTCAGTGTCCTTTCGTGGTGTACCCAAGTGCTTTTTGAGTCTTTCATTGTGATCCGTTCCTGGCTGCTGAATCTGATTTGTGTATGAGCCTTTTGCCTAGCTGATTGTCCACTACATACTGGCCTTGGCCTTGTCTGACTACCCACTCCATGTATGACCTTTGGCCTGGCTGACTAACCGCTCCGTGCTAAGTACTTTGGTTTGTCTGACCACTCAAACCGTCTGAGCATTGGCTATATAGTCTTTGTCGCTTCCTGAGGCCTGGCAGTTGCTTGCAGGCTCTCATTCTCAGTCCTTGATCGGGTAAGTCCTGTCAGTGGTGCAGCAGCGCCTAAGTTCTCCGGGGTTGTTGTGCCTCTAGCGTTCTAGGGTGTATGGTGTTCTGTAACCCTAGCATTCTAGGGTAATGTGGTTTTGTTATTAGAGCATGCCATTGCTTACCACTTTCCTCTACCTCAGTGGTTCTGCTCTCACTCTGGTCGGCTCCCAGCTGGTGTCTTGGTCTGGCTAGGGTTCAGTGTCAGCTCCTGGTAGTGGGCGGTACACCATGCCCACTCTTGACCTCAGGAAGGTTGGGGAAGTGCCTTATTTATTTGCTTGTGATTATTCTTAATAAAGTGGAAATTGATTTTATGTACCTGTCTGAATTTTTTTTACAAGTCTCCTGTGACATAGTTCTACCATATTACAATAGATAAGAGAGACTAATAGGAACCTATGCACAATGGATATGGAAGACTAAGGGACAGTTATAAGAACATATGTAGAATAGATAAGGGAGACTAAGACTGGTTGGTATGATAGTAGTTCAGCTGTAGTTTCCAACAGCACAAGTGCAAAATATTGCTTACCCTCCTGCTAGAGCAGTGGTTGCCAGCCCTAGCCTTATTGACTCCTAACAGATCATGTATTTATGGTGTCCCTGCTTGTGTACAGAGGAGGTAATAAAATGGCTGAGTGTCTAAAGACATGGCCTGTTAGTGGAGCCTTATGAACGGGTTGGGAGCCACTGTATTAGACTGTAATATCTCTGTAGTGTGAACATGCACACTCTGTCATCATGAAGACTGTATTGCCAGGAAATTCCAGACACTTCCCCTATAGTACGCACAGGGAAATGGAGGTAATTGTGATCTGCTCTGCTCCTTGTCAGTACATAAAGTAAAACAAGGAACAGAAGAACTAAAGACATCCTCAAACAGGAACACTCTTTCTCTTAACCTACCCTTGGCTCAAGCAGCAAGCAAAGGATCATTTGTGGTGTAAGTAGCTCAGTAAATAGTTCAGAAGGGGTAGCACAAAGAAATCTGTTCTCCTGCCTAGTGTATAGTCGAATTTTAATACTACACTACAGTAAGCTCTTTCCACGAAGCCATGCATAAAGCACAGTTATCTATAGTGTCAGGGCCCAATCAGACACTTCCTGAACTCTCATTGGTTTATTCTCAGGACACCACAGTCTTCCCCATCCTCGGCACAGTTCTACAGGACCCGAAGCAGTTTAAATATCCTCATCTGTTCCACCCTGGACATTTCTTGGACAAGAATGGAAAGTTCTACAAGAATGATGGATTCATGCCTTTTTCAGCAGGTACAATGCTATACTCAACAGTATTTTGAGGATAATGTACTAAGAAAGTGGAGCAATTCTGCACCTTGAAATAAACATTCCTAAAATTGTTTTAAAGGGATAGTAAACCCCCCGGTAAACTTTGAGCCAAAAGCTAGTAATAAGCAAAATATACTTAACTCCCTTATTCCCATCTCTCAAACCGTTATGGTTTGAGAGATGTAAGAAAAGAAGGACCTCCGCTCCCTCCCCTTTCTGCCTGACGAGCTATAAAGCTGTCAGAGGCAGAATCTGATCGACCGACGTACGGCGGCTCTTCAGGAGCGCTGTCATCTGGATATCTCGGTATAATTACTTCATCGGTATGGTCTACATGTGCTTGCAAGCCAAGCACACGTTTTAGACCATTCCGATAAAGTAATTATACCGAGATATCCAGATGACAGCGCTCCTGAAGAGCCTCCTTCTGGTCCCGGAAGCAGGATCTCATGACGTCAGCTATACAGCGGATGCATGAGAAGGGGGAGGGAGCGGAGGTCTTTCTTTTCTTACATCTCTCAGACCATAACGGTTTGAGAAATGGGAATAAGGGAGTTACGTATGTTTTGCTTATTACTAGCTTTTGGCTTAAAGTTTACCGGGGGGGTTACTTTCCCTTTAAATGGGCTCTTTGCTATGCATTGCATACTCCTCTGGCACTCAAATGGTTAAATCTCATATAAATTAATGGAAAGATGTATTTGTTCTTGATGGTACAGTACTCTTCCCTGGAACAGCACCAGTTCCTCTTTCTACGTTAGCCACTTTTTTTTTTTACTTAAAGGGATAGTAATGTTTCAAAATAAAAGCAGCTCTAATTATTCTTCATAGTATTTGGGCCATGGAGTGAGTCATTTCAGTTCTGTCAGAGTTGTAGTTCAAGAGTAAATGAATGATAACGTATCCCCCTCAGACTCCTTTTACCTAGTGTAAGCCGCCTCCCCTCAGATGTGGAATCTGGTCTCTTGACCAGACAGGTCATAGCAAGGGACAATATTTTTACTGTGATCATAAGGAAAACCCTTCCACCCTTGACATATTTTACAGGTTTTTCCCTTATTCTCACTGAAGATTGTCCCTATCTGTGATCCATCCAGACAGTCTTGCTGCTCTGAGGTGAGCAGTGTTACATCAGTAAAAGGGGAGGGAGGGGGATACGTTATCATTCAATTACTCTTGAACTACAACTCTGACAGTATTGAAATAACACTCTCCATGGCCCAAATACTATGAAGATTAATTGGAGCTGTTTTTATTTTGAAACATTACTATCCCTTTAACCCTTTGAGTTACAGCCACTTTTCAATGTGTTGGAGACCCTTCTGGCGCTCCGAGGGTTAACCCATTTGAGTGCCAGAGAGGTATTGAATGCATTGTAGTGCAATACATTGGATACCTTTCTGGTACTCAGAGGGTTAATTCCTCATTTTACAATCTGGAGTGCAACACACTTATACGTCATGGTCAGTTTCCCTTCAGACAGAGTGGGCAACTACCTAATTCAATGCATATTAAACCTTTGAATGCCAGAGGGTCATCCAAAGCATTATGAAGCCATGAGTTGGATACCCGCTCTGACACTCACAGGGCGAAAGTAATACATAATGGATACCTATCTAGCACAGAACAATAGTGAGAATTATGACAGTTGGCTTCCATGCAGATAGGGTGTTAATCCAGGGAAATATCTCACTGCCATTTGGAGTCAAGAAGGAATTTTTTTACCCACTTGGGGCAAAATTGGAAATGACTTTAAAAGGGTTTTTCTGCCTTCCTCTGGATCAAGAGAGGTGACTTGGCATGGGCTGGACTTGATGCACGCAGGGATTATTTTTTGGCCTCGTCTACATACCTGGGAACTATCCAATTTGGCCTGGAGACTCTGGTTTTTAGATTTAAAGGGGATTTATCATCTTATAAAAAGGTGTTACCATATGCTTTTTTAATAAAAGCTATACTAGGAACGCTTTTTTTTTAATTTAACTACTTTAAAAGATATTCCCTCTTCAATCACAGAAGAGTTTTGCCGAAGAATTAGCGTGTCCCATTATGCTGATCGGCAAAGCTCTTCTGCACGTCCTATTTCTCCTCACACCTCCCTCCCAGCTGCCCCAGGGAGCACGTTCACGCTTCCCTTTGGTGTGCTGTGAACTGCTCCTAGCGTTACAGCAAGCTGTGATTAGCATTATACTGAGGTTGCAACCTAAGAATAATGCTAACCGGAGCTTGACACAATGAGAGAAGACATTCACAGCACACCAAAGGGAATCGTGAACGCGCTCCCTGTAGGACTTACAGAAGAACTGTGCTGTGCACATAATTTGTAAGTGCACAGCACAGCAAAGGCAATATCTTTGTAAGTAGTTAAATAAAAAAAAAAAAAAACAGCTTTCCTAGTATTATGTTTATTAACAAAGCATATGGAACACCTTTTTATAAGATGATACATCCCCTTTAATTACCGGGTCTCTGAGACAGAGACTGATTCTGCAGTGGTTTTGAATTTCCTCTTTCCACTTCTCCTGCTTCCCAACCTGTTTCTCCTACTTCTCCTCCTTCCCACCCTGTTCCTCCCTATAAGGGATGTTTTTTTTTTGTGATCTCCTCATGGTTAGTTGGTTAATTCTCTGCAGTTTTGGCTGGCAACAGCAGAGGGGCAGGCAATGCTAGCTTATGTAGTGTTTATGAGAGACAGATAGTATCATCTCCAATATTCAGTGTTATAAAACCAAGCGCATAAGCATGCGTAGTGTTAGACATCCCATGTATCCTAGAAGGGAGTAGTCTGTATTTCACCCTTTACTCAACACAACAGAGCTCAGAGCCATTGGAGACTAGGGAAGAGTGTACCTGGTCTCAAGTCTGAGAGGTAGAGATTGTACCTCATCCAAACCTGTGTGTTGCTGTTTAGCCATTTAGGACGTCAGGTCTGTCTGGCTGTTCACCTGTGTAACAATACTACGAAGTTTAGTGTGGACGGCTCTCCCACACTGATGTGCAGCTCCCCGTAGCTAAGTATCTTTTAAGTTCTTTTTTAAGTTCTCTTTTTATATCCCAGAGTTGGTACTTCTCTCATACTTCTGTGAACTCTGGCAGAAGTGAAGTTCTCTTTTTATATCCCGGAGTTGGTATACTCATGTGAACTCTGGCAGGATGTTTATCTCATCACCTATTTAATTATTGCATGTTTAATAAACTGTAGTTATAGTTTCACTGCAGTGTGTCTTTATCTTTATTCTGAAATTCCAGACCTCTAATTGTAACACTCCCACTTCCTGCTCACTTCTTCTCCTTCTCACACTGTGTCTCCCACTTTCCACCCACTTTTCCTTCTTTTTTCCTTGTTCCTCCCACTTTCCACCCACTTCTCTTCCTTCCACCCTGTTCTTCTCACTTTCTGCCCACTCCCCCTCCTACTTCCACCCCGTTCATCTTCCTTCCCTCCCTGTTCCTCCCACTTACCGTCCACTGCTCCTCCTTCTCTCCCTGTTCCTTCCACTTATCTTCCACTTCTCCTCCTTCTCACCCTGTTCTGCCTCCTTCCCACAAACGTCTCCAACTTGCCACCCTGTTCTGCCCACTTCCCCCCCATATAGTAACATAGTAACAGTAAGATAGTAACACAGTTACATAGTAAGTAACATAGTTGATGAGGATAAAAAAAGAGACGTGTCCATCAAGTCCAGCCCATGCCAAATCACCCGTTAATCCAGAAGAAGGCAAAAAAATTGAAGCCATTTCCAATTAATCCTCAAGTGGCTAAAACAATTCCTTACTGACTCCAAATGACAGTCAGATATTTCCCTGGATCATTACGTCATCTGCTTAGAAGCCAACTGTCATGTCATAAGTACAATGTTGATAAGTCTCACCCACCCAGTTAAGACTCCCTCCCTTTTTGAAGCAAATCTCATCATTTACATACCCCCAGTCACAGCACATGAGCCCTTTCCGGGGGCTTAAGATGAAGAATTTCCCTGTTATGCTCATCAACTATGTTGCTATAGACAGAAAATCTGTATAATTTTTCTCCCTAGCTCTTTCGTTCAAGAGATCAACATCTTCATTCAGTCCCGGAGGCCACTTCCAAGGAGGCGGACATGACAGTTGCTGGCAACTTGTTCACTTTGTTTCAAACTGAACCAGTTGGAGTGCACAAGCTGAAGATGAGTATCATTTGCAGAGTTTGGTGTCTTGATAGCAACTGTCATGTCTACCTCCATGGACATGCTGAAGATGTCAGTTCTTGAACAAAGGCTCAAAGACAAAAGTAATAGGATCTGTTATTAGTTTATGCCCATAATAAGGTAAGTGGAAGGTTTCTATTGGGAAATGTAAATGTCCCTTTAAGGGACATCTTAGTTGTGCTGCCCATTCCCACATTTTTAGCTGTGAGTGTGGCCAGAGAGATCTCTATATCCAGGCATCAGGCACCCGCTTCAGATCTCTTCTAGTAGACCCAACACTCTTTAAATATACTGAAATCTTCAACCCTGGGCATTTCCTAGATAAAAATGGAAAATGATTTATGACTTTCCTATCAGGTACATTCTCATACTCAAAATGTTCAGAGGAAAACAGGATCAATTCTGGTGCACATAACTGCATTGTAAGGGACAAAAAATTCCCAAATAAAAAATCTCAGTGCAGAGGAAGCGCCAGAGGAAATATCTGACTGCCATTTAGCAATTTATGTTGAAAACAGACTTGTGTCCATCAAGTTCAACCCTTTTCCTATTCCTGTTTACCGTCATTGAGCCAAAAGATCAACAATGGTAAACAGGAATAGGAAAAGGGTTGTTCTTGATGGACGCAAGTCTTTTTTCAACCTAAATTACTATCTAACTATGTAACTCTAATGGGTCTCTGGATCAACATTCTATCTGCACTGAAACAAACTGTCAGAATTCTTAATATTGTTCTTCGCTAGATAGGTATCCATTACTTTACTTTTCTGAGAGCAGTTACAGTGTCTGCAAACACAGCATCGCGAGGCACAGAATTCCGTAACTTTACTGCCCTTACTGTAAGGACTTTACCTGCAGAGAAAAAGAAGGGCACTTCCACTGCTCGGAGAGTCAGAAGGATTGTTTTTTAACTGTATGGGGCTTAATTGAAAATGGGTTCTATGACTGATGTTTGCCTTCCTCTGGATCAACATGGGTATTGCCAGTTCTAAACTTGATGGACATGTGTCTTTTTTCAGGCTCATCAACTATGTAATTTATATATATATATATATATATATATATAATTTATTTGAATTTTCATAAAAAGTGTACAGGTCCTTTCATACTTTGAGTGCCATCAGCTTATGCAACGTATTGCAAAGCAATGCATTGCATACCCCACTGGCACTCAGAAAGTTTAAGTTTGTGTTCCAGATATGAACATTGAATATTCCATACATACAGATAATACATACAGATAATGATGTGTTACCTCCCATACCTCTCATTCACAGGGAAGCGGCTCTGTCTTGGGCAGGGCCTGGCATATATGGAGCTCTTTTTGTTTTTTACCACCATCCTACAGAACTTCATCCTCAAGTCTGAAGTGGACACAGAAGACTTGGACCTTACACCAGAGATAAGTGGGCTTGGGAATGTTCCTCGGCCCTACCAGCTGTGCTTTATCCCACGTTAACAGTTATATCTTCTACTTCTCATGACTGGCTTTAAGGGCCATATTAAAGAAGCTAGTGAAGTGCAATTCTGGGATGAATCAACTGCACTATGGGTCAAATAAAAATTACCCAAATTTCCATTATTTTAATTGCGCTTTTAGCCCCTTGAATGCTCTAGAGGTTCCAATACATTTATCTCTAATGCTCAGTATTCTTCCGTTCTGATTGGGATTAATAAGATATGAAGAAATTAACTTCTCATTTATATGATAGTAATACATGTTTTGATAGATTATGAGAATCTTGGTACATTTATAATGCTTAGGGTTGAGCATATTAATGACTGTCCCTTAACAAGTCACTAACTGGCTGATACTAGCACTGCTATGACGCCAACATTAGAAACCAACTGTGACACATCTTGTGTCCTGTGATTGTGACCCGCTGTAGCACATCTTGTGTACTGTAATTGTAACCAACTGTTACACATTTTGTGTCCTGTAATTGTAATCAACCATGACACATCTTGTGTACTGTAACTGTAACCACCTGTGACACATATTGTGTCCTGTAATTGTAACCAGCTACGACACATCTTGTGCCCTGTAATTGGAACCAACTGTGACACATTTTGTGCCCTGTAATTGTAGCCAACTATGACTCATTTTGTGTCCTGTAATTATAACCAACTGGGGCACATCTTGGGTCCTGTAATTGTAACCATCTGTGCCACAACTTGTGTCCTGTAATTGTAACCAACTGTGGCACATCTTGTGTCCTGTAATTGTAACCACCTGTGGCACATCTTGTGTCCTGTAATTGTAACCACCTGTGACACATATTGTGTCCTGTAATTGTAACCAGCTATGACACATCTTGTGCCCTTTAATTGGAACCAACTGTGACACATTTTGTGCCGTGTAATTGTAGCCAACTGTGACTCATCTTGTGTCCTCTAATTATAACTATCTGTGCCACATCTTGTGTCCTGTAATTGTAACCAACTGTGGCACATCTTGTGCCCTGTAATTGTAACCAACTGTGGCACATCTTGTGTCCTGTAATTGTAACCAAGTGTAACACATCCTTTGTCCTGTAATTGTAACCACTACACCTCTTGTGTCCTGTAATTGTAACCAACTGTGATACATCATGTATCTTACAATTGTAATCCATCTGAGGCACATCTTGAGTCCTGCAATTGTAACTAACTGTGACACATCTTGTGCCCTGTAATTGAAACCAACTGTGGTACATCTTGTGTCCTATAATTGTAAACAACTGCGGATTATCATATGTCCTGTAATTGTAACCATGTGTGGTACATCTTGTGTCATTTAATTTAACCAACTGTGACATGTCTTGTGTTCTGTAATTGTAACCAGCTGTGGCACATCTCATTTTCTGTAATTGTAACCATCTGTGACACATCTTGGGCTCGATATATAACAGTCTGTAAAAACATGTGGTAGAGCCAAAATGAGTACCAACCAATATAATCAAATGTCTAAGTCAGTATTTAAAGGCCCTACCAGCTAAAAGCACAACGGACGTTGGGCCACAGAAATGGTCTTGTTGATGTGATCTATTTAGACTTTGCCAAGGCATTTGATACGGTTCCACACAAAAGGTTACTGTACAAATTGAATGAAATAGGCCTAGGGGAAAATGTTTGTGTATGGATTAGAAATTGGCTGAAAGATAGAATGCAAAGAGCGGTAGTAAATGGCAGGTTCTCCAATTGGATAAACGTAATAAGTGGAGTACCTCAGGGATCTGTCCTGGGTCCTCTTCTTTTTAATTTGTTTATTAATGACCTCCCAGAGGGCATAGGCAGCCATGTATCAGTGTTTGCCGATGAGACAAAATTAAGTAAGGTAATAAAGTCTGAACTGGATGTGTCTTCATTACAAGAGGATTTGGACAAATTGAGAAACTGGGCAGGCAAATGGCAAATGAGATTCAATATAGACAAGTGTAAAGTTGTGCATTTTGGGTATAATAATAAAAATGCAACATATAGTTTAAATGGTGTTTCTCTGGGGAAATCTACTAATGAAAAGAATTTGGGAGTAATGGTAGACAATAGACTTAGCAGTAGCATGCAGTGCCAGCTGGCAGCTGCAAAGGCCAATAAGATATTGGCATGTATTAAAAGGGGTATTGACTCAAGGGAGAAAGATATTATTATGCCTCTTTACAGGTCCATGGTAAGACCCTAACTAGAATATGCTGTTCAATTCTGGGCGCCCTTTCTGAAAAACGACATTATGGAACTAAAGAAAGGAGTGCTACAAAACTAGTAATGGGAATGGAAGGTTTTAGTTATGAAGAAAGGCTACAAAAGTTAAACTTGTACACACTAGAGAAATGGTGCCTTAGAGGAGATATGATAACACTATATAAATATGTTCAGGTCCCATACAAAGGGCTCTCCAAAGACCTGTTCATTAACAGAACAGTACAAAGAACAAGGGGTCATCCACTTTGACATGAGGAAAGGAGATTTAATCTACAACAGCGGAAGGGTTTCTTTACAGTAAGGACAGTAAAGGTATGGAATTCACTGCCTGAGGAGGTGGTGCTATTGAATACATTAGATGCTTTTAAAAAAGGCCTGGACACTTATTTAAAAGAGCAGAACATAGAGGGCTATGTACGTTACTATTGGGATTAATATTTAGTTAGGGCTTGTTGATCCAAGGAGAAATCTGATTGCCATTTGGAATCAAGAAGGAATTTTTTCCCCCCATTCAGGGTAGAATTTGAAATTGCTGTATTGAGGGTTTTTTTGCCTTCTTTTGGATGACTGATGGTAAACAGGAATAGGAAAAGGGTTGAACTAGATGGACGCAAGTCTTTTTTCAACCTAAATTACTATGTTACTATGTCTTGTGGCCAAACGTCAATTTTGTGCGTTAATTTCCCAAAACGCTGCTAAATAGCAGCATTATTGGGAACTTCACAGTAAAAAGCTAACTATTAGACTTGTGCGCTGCAAAAATGGCAGCAATGTAACATGTCTGTGTGATACAAATGAATATGCAACAAACACACAAAATAAAGCCCTGCTCTCAAAGTCCCAGTACTCCTGGGCAGCAGTAATGGTATACAGTATCATATACTATACTATATACTATAGTATACATCAGCCAAAATACATAGTACAAAAAGAGTTACCTGCGCTCTGTCCCAAATCCCTAGGCACATTTAAATAATTGGAGGCTTTTAGTTTCACTCCAATGGCCATTTGAATGAAAGTTCACCTGCTGTGCCAAGGCAAGCCTCATAAGTGAGTCCATCAGGACAATTAAATTATTTTGAATTACTTTTCTTAAGCTGCACGCATTATGTAACACTTTTATAATTTTTTATTTTTTTTAATAATAAATGAGAATTTATATATGTATATGTCACATCAAATTAAAGCCCTTTCTGTCCTTTAAAAAATGGTATATAATATGTGTTTGTGCAATAAATGAGAAAGATCAGAATTGTGGTTGAACACACATAGCAAAAATGCCAAAATTGCTTGTGTCCTTATGTGGTTAATATCTGCACTTTGCATGGATTGTAAAGCACCTGTTTTACCACATCAATTTTTAGCAGCATGTAGAAACATTGTAATAGTTTCAGACGGGAAAGCGCTGTCTGAATTTCTGAAATTTACACCGAAAGTTCGGACTAGGTCTGTTTCAGATTCTGACAGTTTTTTGTGGGTGGGCCTTGGCTTTTGGAAGGTCCGAATGATGACGAATACGCCTTATTCGTCCGAACTCTGAAATTGGCCGAACCAAATCGCACAAGTCTACTAACTAATTGTGCCTGACATACTGCCAAGCACCGATGGTTAACTTATATGTGTTACACTTACCATTCATCCACTGTCCTTCTCCTCCTGTATTCATTCTATATTCTCTTCATCCTTCTTTCTTCTAGCTGTAAAAAAAAAATATATAAGTTTGCAGAAATATCGCAGACAATAATACATTGTTTAACCCATTGAGTGCCACTGGGATACGCAACACATTACAAAGCAATGTTTTGCAGACCTCTCTGGAGCTCAAAGCGTTAAACAATGTATTATTGTCCGGATCCATAAAAATATGCCGCCAATATTTTAGGTCCAAATAAGCCATTATAGTAGGTCAACATTGCGCATTATAATATGTCCCGACATGAAATAATAATAAACTTCGCTTATTAATCTGTCTCCACCTCTGTGTGCGGCAGCAGAGACAGTACTGTGTGCCACAGGCCCCCATTCAGTCCTTCATGGGCTGATGCCCATTCCACACTGAGGGAATTTGAACAGAGACTGCCAATCAGATTTGAGCAAATCAAATTTGAGCAGCTCTGCTTTAAAGGGATAGTAATACTTTGTTTTAACTTTATTTTATTTTGTAGGCATTAAAAAAACATGAAGAGCGATATAAGTCTTATCTCTCAAACCTTTATGGTTTAAGAGATATTCACAAACAAAGTATCCCCCCCCCCTGTTCAGCCAGAGCAGAAGGGAGGTACCCAGGTAGACTGCAGAGAGGGACAATCTTCAATTAAGATAAGGGAAAAAGCTGAAAAACTTGTCAAGGGGGGAAGGGCTTTCATTGTTTTCATACAAAGAAAATTGTCCCCTTCTGTTATCTGTCTGGTCTATGGACTGTATTCCACATCTGAGAAGAGATGGCTTACACTAGGTAAAAGGGGCGGGAGGGGAACTTTGCTTGTGTATATCTCATAAACCATAAAGGTTTGAGAGATAAGACTTATATCATTCTTCATGTTTTTTTAATGCCTACAAAATAAAATAAAGTTAAAACGAAGTATTACTATCCCTTTAAACGTATTGGCAGTACTGTCTCCACTGTCACCACCTCTGCAGCTGCACACAGAGGTGGAGACAGATTAATAAGCTAAGTTTTTTATTATTTAATTTCGGGACATATTATAATAAACAGCTTTGACCTACTATAATGGCTTAACTTTCACCTACTATAATGGCTTATTTGGACCTAAAATATTGGTGGCATAGTTCTATGGAACCAGACAGTAATACATCGTTTAACCCTCTGAACCCCAGAGAGGTCCTCGATGCGTACCCTACTAGCATTCAAGGGGTTAAACGATATATTATTGTCCGCGATATTTCTGCAAACTTATATTATTATTGTATTTTTTTTTTTGTACAGCTAGAAGAAAGAAAGATGAAGAGAAGATACAAGAAAGAAGAGAAGAAAGAAGGACAGAAGATGACCAGGATGCTGAGGACTCTGCTGGACATCAGGATTAACGGTAAGTGTTACTTGTAATGGGATGTTGCTTTGTACTTAGTCGGGCTAATCCTTTGAGTGCAGGCGGCATAATTATACTCCACTGGCACTCGTAGGGTTAATTCTTCTAACACTGAACACATTTTAGGTACTTTGGATTTATTGATGTGGGGCTTAAGGTCCCATAACAATACATCCACTGGGGTCTTACTTTTTTTTTTTTTAACTTTTAATAGCTGTGTTGGCTGAAAAAGATCTGATAAGGGACTTCATTAACAAAAACTGGGTCTTAAATTTTATGCGCTAAAGTGAGTCCCTTATTGGATGTTTTGGGCTAACACAGTCTATTAAAGGTCTAGTAATACTTAAAATGTAAAAAATATATGTTGTAGGGTTTATCCCCCTGAGTAAAACAAGAGTACTCCCACTGCTGAAAGATGTTTCATTCAAAAGTTATTAATTTTCAAAGTTGAATTTTTTAGGTGCAATATCACAGTGGCCTGAAATTGTACAGTGGGGCTGTTGCTACACCATCCTATGGAGATATATGGTCCCGGGACCAGAGCTGTCCATAGGATCGTGTAGCAACAGCGCCACTGTACAATTTCAGGCCACTGTGATATTGCACCTAAAAAATTCAAATTTGAAAATTAATAACATTTGAATGAAACACCTTTCAGCAGTGGGAGTACCCTTGTTTTACCCAGGGGGATAAACCCTACAACATATTTTTTTTACATTTTAAGTATTACCATCCCTTTAAATGGCACCTTGTAGCATTTTTTTTTTATTATTATTATTTTCAATGGGCCAAAACTCATGTAAATTTAGCTGCCAGCAGGGGGTTTTTTTGCAGGCATTTTTTCATAGCGCTGGTCTTTAAATCGCTTACAATGCTTGAAAAAATTCTGGCACCTGTTTTTTTTTTTTTTTTTTTTGGAGTTGTCTGCCTTTAAATCTAGCACTTTGTATCCTGTAATTTTTTTTTTAATGTTTTATTGTGAATAGGCAAGAGTCAGATACATAGCACATTACTAGAATTGTGCACGGCAAAAATGTTCGCTAAAATTAGATTTCGGACAATTTTTTTATTTTTTTAATTATTCATGTGTCTGAATTTCGGACCGGACCTGTTTGGCAATAGTCTGAATTATTCGGCTGAATTTAACATACCCTCCCAGTCCCTACATAACTGTGAGAATGGCTTTGTCACTCTGCAAATTATTCTTATTATTTTTAATATTTCAAAAAATGACTTGCAGTGGCAATAAGGCACTAATGCTGGATGCCTGCCTATACAACAACTGTCAGATTGGCTGTGTGTATGTCACTTTAAAAAAAAAACAAACAGCTTCTGACAGTGGCAATAAGGTGCTAGACTGGCACAAGACTGGCTATAAGGCACTAGACTGGCCAGTAAAATTGTTTTTCTGGACACTCTCTCTCTGCCTCTTCTCTCTCTGAGCTCCAACAGCGTCTGGGTGTCTGTGATGTCATTAGTCCAATCCCCATCATGAAACAAAGAAGCTAATTGGACTGGAGAGGGAGGGAAAAACACCCATCATGAAACGAAGAAGCTAATTGGACTAGAGAGGGATGGAGGGAAAGTAACGCTTGGGAAGCCGTCGTCTGAATTTCCGAATTTATCAACAAATTTTCGGATCAGTGCTGTTTGGATTCGGGTGTTTTTTTACAAACAGTCGCTTGCCTTTCGACTGACCTGAATGACACCGAATCACCCTTATTCGTCCGAATTCTGAATTTGGACGAACCTAACCGCAAAAGTCTACACATTACATAGTACAGAACTTGTTGTCATAGAATCACATGCAAGTCATAGCAGGTTTAACAGTGTGGCCTGTTAATTTTTCACATTTTCATAAATAACTCAACCCCCCATCATGTTGCCATCCACCCACCAACCCTCCAAACTACAGCCCCCACACTAATCTTATCCCTACCCACGGCTACGCGAGCACCCCCGCCACCCCAGAAGACAGACACAAGCATCGGGGTCAAGAGACAAATGTTTACAAAATAGAGCTGACAGCCCATGGATCATAGGTTCTTATGCAAAAACTACAAAACAGAAAAAACATATCAAAACTAGAATTAATATTTCAGGATGTTCATTAAAAACTGTTTCTTGATGACAAGCTCCCTTTAAATTGGTGCGGTTCTGGGGCAACTTTTCAATAGGGTACAAATAAACCTTCCACAATCTACTTTATTAATTCAATTAATGCTTTTAACACTTTGAATGCTAGAGATGTCCCCACTGCATTGCACCAGAATTAACCAAGGGTGTCACTGCCCTGACCTAAAGACTGATAAAGTGGATGATTTGGAGAACACGCTCTCAGTATCCCTGTCTCACCTCTTTCAGTGCCATAGGGGTACCATGCATTACTTTTCAATTTATTGCACACTCTACTGGCACTCAAAGAGTTAATACCATATATTTTTTATGAATACTACAGCTGCTATATCAGTGATTTGGGAATCATTTGGAATATATCATATCTTCAATCTTGGTCCTGCAGGAGAGGCGTGCTCTGAGAATTAGAAGGGATATTTTATTTTCATCATCCATTTTATAGCGCCGACTTACTCTGCAGCGCTGTACAATAGGGAATAGACATGTGGAGACTTATAACAGTATAAACGGAACATAGAAAACAAAAGGATAAGAGGCCTTTTCTCATGAGGACTTACGGCGTAGGGGCCGTATGTTCAAAAGAAAAGTGGAGGCGTTCTATAGTGCAAATGGTTTGCTCCAGAACACCACCACGTTTCTTTTGATCATACTGCCCTTTATGTGCAAAGAGTTCCATCTCTGTGGAATAGGAGAGACGTTTCTCCTTTAAGGAGAAGGAAAAAATAATAACATTTTCTATCGAGAAGATAAAGTCCATTGATTTGAATGGGATTATCCGCTGTCACAAACACACCATCATTCATACACATGTACACATTCATTCCCTCACCTCAAAGCATCACAGGAAGACATCGGCAGAAAACCCCTTCCCCAATAATTCCCGCTGGAGGCAAAACGGTGTATTTTCCACATGGTGAAATTTCTCATCCATCCCTACATTTATTTTTACTGTCCTTACTTCCAGCAACACTTTATTCCACACTATACAGAAAGCAGAGTGAGTTACCTTTTAGTTGTTACATCTCTGTTTTGTTTTCCTTCTCTTCCAAATAAAGACACATTTATTAGGATTTTCTGTGATAGAAACGATCTCTCATTAATTCATACCTTTGAGTGCCAAAGTGGGTATCAAATGCTTTGCTAGAACTCAAAGGGTTAATCTTGAATGTTAAGCATCCACTCCTTATACTCAGTTACTGTCATTAAAAAGGGGGAATAACTACTTCCTACTGTCTTTGATAGTTTTAAATGTGTAAATGATATTTTATGTAAACCTATATTCTCCCTTGGCAGGCTTTGGGTAAATGGCATCCATTGTGTACATGGTTTATTGTGGACAAAATTCCAAATAAACTGGAAAAGGTTATGGTGAATAAAGCCGAGTGTACTTACAGTGGACCTATCACCTTGAATTTTCTAAGATATTTTACAATTTCATTCAAAACTGCCTATGTGTCATGTTAATCAAAATTCCAACAGATGTCTATGAGATATTCACACTTTTACATCTGGAGAAAGTAAAAGTGAAAATGTCCTGGTACTGCACAGGGCTTCATTAGCATATGAAACATCACTGAAACATCATTAGCATATGATATATCACTGAAAGGCTTCATTAGCATAAGATAAATCACTGGAAAGCATAATTAGTGTATGAAATGTCACTGGTACAGCATGGGTAACAAAATTAGCATACATTACCGTATATTAACAAATATAAATATCTAGAGAAAAAGCTCACAGCGCCAGCTTACCATAACTTATCCATATAATAAATACAATTTAATTTGGATATAAAACATAAGTACATAGACAGCAGCAAGGAATGAGAGGGTTCTCCAGTCCTCCAAACATCAGGCTTAAAGGGATAGTAATATTTAGTTTTAACTTTATTTTATTTTGTAGGCATTAAAAAATACATGAAGAACGATATAAGTCTTATCTCTCAAACCTTTATGGTTTAAGAGATATTCACAAGCAAAGTTTCCCCTCCCGCCCCTTTTACCTAGTGTAAGCCATCTCTTCTCAGATGTGGAATCTGGTTGTAAGACCAGACAGATAACAGAAGGGGACAATCTTCTTCCTATGAGAACAATGAACGTCCTGCCCCCCTTGACAAGTTTTTCAGGTTTTTCCCTTATCTTAATTGAAGATTGTCCCTCTCTGCAATCTACCTGGGCACCTCCCTTCTGCTCTGGCTGAGCAGTGTTACATCAGTAAAAGGGGTGGGAGGGGGATACTTTGTCCTTGAATTACTCTTGAACTACAACTCTAACAGAACTGAAATAACACTCTCCAAAGTCCAAATACTATGATGATTAATTAGAGCTGCTTTTATTATGAAACATTACTATCCCTTTAAACCCAAAGCGCAAACAGACAGACAGACAGAAAAACAAAACTGCGCTCATCTATATAAAAATTAAATGTGTGCCTTGTAATGTGAGTAATAGAGTAGAACTTGCCTTATGTCAGATACCTTGGTGTGGTGGCAAGCTTACCCACGACTTGGCCAATTTGTGAATACTAAGCTTAGCTGGTGAGATAGCTCAGTGGTAACTTCCATAACCATAGAGCTTGTTCAAACCTCAAGGTTGCAGGTTTGAATCCCAGAAGGGTCAGCTCAGCCCTTCTTCCTTCTGTGGTCTATAAATGAGTACCATTTATTGGGTAATAATAACGTCTATTATTTCAGCTGCTGATTTGGTTAATTCCAAGAGAAAGTGCCTTGCTTCCCACTGGGAGAGAGCTGCTATATAAATACTAGTTACTATTATTATTATAAAATCTCATTTATTTACTTAGATTATATATGCACATTGCAGGGCACACATTTAATTTTTATATAAATGAGCTCAGGTTTGTTTTCCTGTCTGTAAGTATAAATATCTCCTGTATATTGATGGTCTTTTGGCTAACATGACATATAGGCATTTTTAATGCATTTTTCAAGTGTGCAAATTTAAATTAAAGGGTTAGTAAATGTTAATATGTAAAAAAAAAAATCTATATTGTATTGTTTATCCCCTTAGTAAAACAAGGTTACTCACTACTGCCGAAAAGTGTTTTATTCAAAATGTATTATATCAAACTTTTTTATGTGCATTATCACAATGGCCTGAAATGTTACAGTGGTGCTGTTGTTACACCATCCTATGGACAGCTCTAGTCAGCTGACCATAAAGCTCCATAGGATGGTGTAACAACAGCGCCACTGTACAATTTCAAGCCACTGAGATATTGCACATAAAAAAGTCAAGTTCGAGCTGTGATAACTTTTGAATAAAACACCTTTCAGCAGTGGGAGTACCCTTGTTTTACTTAGGTCGTTAAAACCCTACAACTTTTTTTTTAAGTATTACTATCCAGTTAAGGTGAGAGTTCCACTTTAAGGAGCTTAGTTCAGGAACAGCAAGATCATTTTACTTAATATTTATGGATTTACTCATCAGGCATAGTGCATTGTGAATACAGCAAAGCAGATTTTGTACCATTATTCAAAACCAATATCAGGAATACCTGTCTTAGTGAAAACTAATGCTAGATCAGGAGCTGAATCCCAGTGGAAGGGGGTTCAGTAACCTCAATAGGTTCCACAAGACCTTGAAGAGAAATGTTGGGGAAAGATTCTTAAGAACAGAGTCAACTGCAGATGTACCCAATGTGCAGCACCAGGCCGGGAAGATTAAGATACCAGCTCAAGGCCAAATATCCAGTTTCCAGTAGAGCCAGAACCTAGATAACGATGGTGACTACTATGGGTCCATAAAGTAGCCTAGCAACAGATCCTATCTCATCCAAAGCAAAGTGCTGAATTGGAAAACAGAGATGAGATCAGGAACAAGCCAGTGATCAGGGCAGGCAGAAAAGATGCATTATTACAAACAGGCCAAATGGTCAGGTCAATTGAGGACTGAATCTTAAAGCAGGGACACAAGCCAAGGTAAGGACAGAGATCAAGAGGTTACAGTCCAGGAAACAAACCAAAGGTCAAAACAAGAGATCAGATCAGAATTAATAGCACAAAGGGCCATATGTTTAAAGAAGTAGTGAAAAAGCTTTTGTTGTTTGTAACAACTTTTCAAAGTACAGTGTAGTTGGGATCATTAATATTTTCAGAGAGTGTCGGTTGTCATCAGAAATATGTCGTTTGTCAAGACAAAAATGTTGTATGAAAAGACAAAAAATGTCTTAACTAATAACAAAAATTCTCACATTCAGAACGTCACATCCCCTCCACTTTTTTCATAAAGTACAAATTTTGTCTTTTGCAAGACTTTTTTTGTCGTTAATTACGACAGATTTCCTTTTCCTCCATACGACACTGGAGAATAGTTTAGCTACGCCCTTGTCCTGCCCCTTTGACCAGCAATTCTGTACACAACAGACATTGCTAGTTTTTTGTTGTATACTCTATAAAATATGTCGTTCATGCACACAATGACTTATTTTTGTCTTTCATGCTACATTTTTGTCGTTATCCCTTTGAACATATGGCCCTACGTGTTAAGGCTGTTGGGCTAAGACATCAGAACACAGATTATGGAGTGCAGCATCCTCAACTGTCTGAGTGCCAGAGGGATACACAATGCAGTGCAGAGCAATGTGTTGCATACCACGCTGACACTCAAAGCTAAAAGGTTAACAGGTGAGAGGATCTGTTAAATCTATATACCATTTACTTTTTTGGGGACATTACTATACCTTTAATGGATCATCTACAACTAACTTAAATGCAGTAACTTGGACAAAGGAATTGCTATTGATAGAGTATAGTTGGATTTTGCAAAATCATTTGATACAGTTACTCACAACAGGTTACTGTATAAATTAAAAGGTATCAGTTTTGGAGGTGATATCTGTAAATGGATAGAGAACTGGTTAAATGATAGAAAGAAAATATGCAGGAGACACCTCATAGGGTTACACTGTTGAACAAAGATTCATCAATATTTTAAATAAGCCAAATGACTACTGTCATAATAGAGGGTTTAAAGACTGTACAAAAACCGCCATGCTTTGTAACGGCAGCTGATTGGCCAGTGCGAATTAAAGGGCCGCTGTTAACTTAACATGAGGAAAAGTAGGCCCTTCTCGGATTGGTCGCCGGTTTAAAGGGACTACAGGTGCGGGGGTCCTGGGTTCAAATCCCACCAAGGACAACATCTGCAATGAGTTTGTATGTTCTCACTGTGTTTGCATGGGTTTCCTCCCACACTCCAAAAAAACATACTGATAGGTGAATTTAGATTGTGAGCCCCAATGGGGACAGGAACCAATATGAGTGTAAAGAGCTGCGGAATCTGTGTGCGCTATATAAATATAAATAAAGGAAAGGAAAGGGGGGAAATATGAATAGATGTATTCAACTACAATACGGTCGACAACCACTAGGTGTCTCCCTGTGCAGCCCCATATTGTCGACAAACGCTCGTACATTGTGTGACTGGTCAGGTAGGCACCATCCCGATTGGCCAAGACCCTGGGTGCTGCAGTTAAAGATCCCACATAGACTTAAACTGGGGAAATGTAGGTGACCTCGGGATTGGTCGACAGGTTTGCCTCCCGGAAGTCCTGATAGGATATCGTTGATGTGAAGTTCCAGGTCACGTTTGGTCCCCGCAATGAGAGTTCAGGATTGGCCAGGGTTTGAAGCGGAATATTCAAATCCTGGCAAAAGATGCTTCCACCCGGGGGACCATTGTTCAGCATGTGAATTCCAGCCCTTTTGTTAGAGTGTCTAGCCCATTGTGTAAGTTAATGGGATCAGGTCTGTTCTTTTGTATGATGTTGATTTAGATGTTGCAACCCATTGTATGTTGTATGCCGCCCTATGGACTAATGTTATTACCAGCCTTTAAAAGAGCTGAGTTCATGTTCAGTAAAGTGTGTGTTATCCTTCATCAAGCCTCGGCTGATGTTTGGAACAAAGGGGCCTGTCTTACTATCGGGGAAATATCCTGGCAGAGGGGGAATCATTTAAACGGAGGTATCCAACAGATACAAAGCACTCCGTTACAACTACTCACAAACAAAGTTCAAATTCAAGGTAACAAAAGAACTGGCATATGAAGGATATTAAGCTGTCTTCACACAAATATCTGGAGAATTTTACATATCTTCCAATGGCAGCTGCACCTCCTCAACCCGACCTCCCTCCTCTCAATATTCAAGATTCACTCTGTAATACACATAGAAAGCAAAAGAAACTAGATGGCTCTAGCCAGTGTCGCAGCTGATAATCAAATTGTCATAATTATATATATATACTAGTTAGAAAGCCCGTATACACGGGCTGATCCAGAGCGGGGAGCTTCGGACAGCTCAAGCATGTCACTGCTCCCAGCTCTGGGGTAGCAACAGAGGCCGTTAGGTGACAATTTGTCACCCAGGAGCCTTCGCTGCTGCCCTGGAGCCAGGAACATAGACAGGCTGTGAGCCATCCGGAGTGGGTATCAGCCCATAAAGCAAGTCCCTACTGCTCATGACTGCATAGCTCCAGCAGTCTCTACTGCGCATGTGCTGTTTAGCACACAGGGAGCTTCTCAGGCTAACGTTTTATATATATAGATATAGCTATCTATTTATGGATATATATATATACACATACATACAACTTGGGTTAGATGTGTTAGTCCAGTGGCGTAGAAGTCAAATGAATGAGTATTTCGGTATATGATAATACCTTTTTTATTGGACTAACAATAATGAATACCCCAGTAACTTCACATCTGTTACCAGTAAAAGCAGGCAGGGATAAGAACGCCAACCCTCCCTGCTCAAAGTTCCAACTCGAGGTCCTGTCTCCACACTATCTGCAAACACAACATCCCTATGCAAAGAATGCCATAGCTTTACCACCCTTAATGTAAAAAATCCCTGCCTTTGTTTAAGGCAAAAGTGCTTCTCCTCTACCCTTATTGGATGACCACCCGTTCTTAGCTCAACGTTTTGCATAAATAACTCACTGGAAAGTTCTTTGTATTGACCTTGAGTATATGTGTAAATGGTAATCATATCACCCCTTAGTCATCTCTTCTCTAGTGTAAACAAACTCAGTTTGGCTATGTCTCTTTATAACTCAGTTCCTCCAATCCCTTTATCAGTTTTGTTGCACTTTTCTGCACTTTTTCCAGGTCAGTATTGTATTTTTTAAGAACTGGTGGCCATCAGTGTATTCCATATTCTAGATGAGGCCTAACCAATGATTTATATAGAGGTAGAATTATATTAGCATCCCATGCTTCTACACCTCTAAACATACACAGATACTGAGTATATATAAGGGATACAGCTATTAGTAGAGGACACCTAAACAAGATAGATGGGAGGACAGAGTGTTGTCTGCTTGGTCACTGGTCCACAGAGCTGAACTTTCCTACCGTTGGAGTCCATATCTATTGAAGAAAATTGGCAAAGAGAATCGGCATCTTAAAGTGAGAGATACGGTAGATTGTGAATCACCTAACTCCTATTTCTACTACCATCCATTTAGAGACATTGATTTATGGGAGAGGCATTTTTGCTTGACTTTATGTTGTAGACTCCACACACACACACACACATATATATATATTTTATTTATTTATTTTTTTTCAGAGTGCTCTCCTTTTGTATATATTTTGGCTGCTTTGAAACCAAATGTAATTATTCTCAGTATTGTTCTGAGCTAGAAAGGTATCCAATATGTTTTTGAAAGCCTCTACAATATCTGAAAACACAGACTGCCCAGAAAAAGAATTCCACAAACTTACTGCCCTTACTTCAAAAACATGTCTGCATTTTTCTTAGTTGAAAGCACCTTTCCTCAAGTCTTCATGGATGACTTCTTGTTATTTGCTCAGTTTTTGAGTAAATACTTTATTTGTATTGACCTCAAATATACTATACTATACCCTATTATTTCCTAAGGATGAACATTTGGGGGGTACGGACCCTAATATCACCAAAACAGAGATACTTGAGAGGTATGCACTTGGCTAATGTTGATAATCACTCTCTTATACTCTCTTCTGACTGTGCTGCATTGCTTCAAATGCAATACCCCCCCCCCACACACACACACACACACCCACTCACACTAAACCAACCCAGACCCAGGACCACCTAATACACCACACCAGTATCTAACTCAGAATCATGTACCTTACCAGCCAAAGCCTTTCAAGCCTGAAACACTAAACCTTATGTAAGGTAGTAAGCCTGGTAGGTCACTGGTTAATGAATACAAAATACACTGCATCATAAAAAAAGCTAAACAATCCCCATTGATTTACATGGGGAAATTAACTCACTCAATGCCAGAGCAGTCTCCATTGCAATGGGTTTAAATACTATTACTCCAACAGATGGCTGGGGGCAGAGCATTTGTGCCCCTCTTCCTCAGTGCCCATCTTCTAAAGTGTCTCCAAGAGTTTAACAACTGAGTTATTGGGTGACCCATTCTCTTTTCTTCTCATCCACATGTATGAACATTGTATCATCTGCCTTGTTGAAATATTAACCCCTTGTGTGTCTGGTGCATCTGGAGCTATATTTGTCTGGGTATGAACAGATATTAACATCTTGTGTATCTAATTTATCAACCCTGTTAGCTCATAGACTGTGTGTCTGCATTCCATTGGAGAGTTAATTTCCCTCTCACACCTTCCATTTCCCTCAGCCTTTTGCTCAATCCTTTGATATGTTGATAGTTTGATTGCTAATCACTAGTTTGTGGCCTATATATCTGGACACACATTGGGGGAAAGCATTTGCTGGAGGGGGGTAGCATTTGTGCCCCTCTTCTAAAGTGTCTCCAAGAGTTTAACAACTGAGATCAACAACGAGGACAACACACAAGGCAACACACAAGGCACCAGAAATCCTTCATTACCTGTAAGGAGCACCTGTAAGAAGATAATCAGCAAAGACACTTCTTCCCTGACATCAGATTTGGACTTGCAATGTTTACATCTGTTATTTATTTTGTTGTTATATGTTCAGTGCTCCCCAGGATTCTTGTCAGTCTCAGCTCTCCTCCTGACATTACAAACTACATCCACATCTCCCCCTCTCTCCTCCCCTTCACACCTGTCTGCTCTTACACACTTCTCCAGATTTTAACCCCTTCTGCTTCTGCAGTCCCTATTCCTAAGCACCAATACAAATCCCACTCCCACATCTCTGCCCTTTGTCTTATCCTTCTGCTTGCTGCAGGGGATATTGCTCCCAATCCTGGTCCAAATCACATACCCACCTACTATCAGCCACGGCCCACCATTTCCTCCCATCGCAATTTGGAGAGGTCTAACCCCTCAAATCTCATAAACATTCCTCTTTGTTTACCCTCCTTTCTCCCCTTCTCCTGTGCTCTGTTGAACACCCACTCCATTGTTAACAAGACAACCCCCATTCATGACTGTTTCTGTGAGCAATCACTGCAGTTGTTTGCTTTCACAGAAACTTGGTTATCTGCACAGGACACATCGGTGGAGGCTGCACTCTCTTATGGAGGGTTCTGCTTCTCACACACCCCTCGATCCACTGGTCGAGGTGGGGGGGTAGGTGTCCTTCTCTCCTCCCGCTGCTGCTTCCAGACCCTCTCAATCCCACCATCTGTGCACTTTTCTTCATTTGAAGTACACGCAATCCAGCTCTACTACCCTCTGTCTATGCGCGTGGCTGTAATATACAGGCCACCTACTAACTCCTCTTCTCCTTCAAACTTTCTCTCAGATTTTGAATCCTGGCTCTCCTTCTTTCTCTCCACTGACAATCCTGTCCTTATTCTGGGTGATTTTAACTGTCATATTGATGACCCCTCTGTCCCCTGGGCTTCCCGTCTTCTAGACCTAACCTCTTCCCTTGATCTCCTGCAGTGGACCGACAGTGCCACTCACAAGGCTGGTCACTGCCTCGATCTTGTTTTTACTAAGGGTCTGGACCTCTCCTCTCTCACAGTTTCCCCATTCCCTCTATCAGACCACCATCTTATATCCTTCTCTCTCTCTCACTCTGCCCCTTCACCCATCCCTCCCCCCAACAGACTTATAAGGGATACCCTCTCACTTGATCTCGCTGGGATGAGCACCTCACTTAACTCCAATCTTTCCTCTTTGTTAGCCATCTCTGACACAGACATTCTTCTTAACTCCTACAACTCCATCCTATCCTCTGCTATTGATTCCTTTGCCCCAGTCAAACCACAACGGAGTTGTCAAGTCAATCCACGACCCTGGCTCAACTCCCACACCCGCTTCCTACACTCTTGCACTCGTTCTGCTGAACGCCTTTGGAGGAAATCTCGCTCACATGCAGATTTCATCCACTTCAAATGTATGCTGTCCTGCCTGCATTCTGCTTTATCAAAAGCTAAACAGGAATACTATACCATACTAATTCACAATAATAAATCAAACCCGAGTCGTCTCTTTGCAGTCTTTGACTCCTTGCTCCATCCTTCCACTGCTTCCTTTCACCCCATACATTCACCTCAAGCTTTTGCAGATCACTTCAAGCACAAGGTGGAATCTATTCAAAAACAGATTCCTACTATTCCATCTGCCTCCGAACTCTCTCTCCCCAAACCCCCCTTATCATACTTAGATAGTTTTACCCCAATAACAGAGGAAGAAGTTTCTCAGCTTCTCCTATCTACCCACCTCACTACCTGCTCCTTGGACCCTTTGCCCTCCCACTTACTCAAACCACTTGCACCAGTCCTTACACCTATATTAACACACATCTTCAACACTTCTCTCTCCACAGGCACCTTCCCTTCTTCCTTCAAACAGGCACAAATTAAACCCCTGCTCAAAAAGACTAACCTTGACCCCTCCTGTCTCTCTAACTATCGACCTGTCTCCCTTCTACCTATTACCTCAAAACTCCTAGAACGCCTGGTCTTCTCCCAAATAACCAAATTCCTCAACTCTAACTGTCTTTTGGATCCGATGCAGTCTGGTTTCCGTTGCGGTCACTCAACTGAGACAGCTCTCTGCAGGGTGGCTAATGATCTCCAGACTGCAAAAGCCAAAGGACAGTTTTCTATACTTATACTACTCGATTTATCCTCTGCCTTCGACACAGTTAACCATTCTCTGCTTGCTCAAATTCTCCACAGTCTTGGTTTCCGAAATCAAGCTGCTTCATGGCTCTCCTCCTATCTCTCACAACGTTCCTTTTTTGTGTCCTCTAACAGTAACACCTCCTCCACAGTCCCTATGTCTGTGGGGGTGCCTCAAGGCTCCGTTCTGGGTCCTCTGCTTTTCTCACTGTACACCCTTTCATTGGGTGAACTTATTAGTTCATTTGGCTTCAAATACCATCTATATGCTGATGATACCCAAATTTACATCTCCACTCCTGATCTTTCACCTCAAATCCAGCTGCAAATTTCAGACTGCCTCTTGGCCATTTCCTCCTGGATGGCACAACGTCAGCTGAAGATTAACATGGCCAAAACCGAACTGCTAATCTTCCCACCAAGACCTTGCCTAACACCTAGCTTCACCATTACAGTTGATGGAATTGATATTGATCCGGTCAGCTCAGCATGCTGCCTTGGGGCCATATTTGATTCCTCTCTTTCCTTCTCCGTGGCTAGATCATCTCGCTTCTTCCTCCGCAACATTGCTAAAATCCGCCCGTTCCTCTCCCAACAAACTACTAAAACTCTTATACATGCCCTCATTCTGTCCCGCTTAGACTATTGCAATATCCTACTAACTGGCCTCCCTGCTACTCATCTTTCACCTATGCAATCTGTTTTAAACTCAGCTGCACGAATCACCACACTGTCCCCAAAAACTGAACCTGCCCACATAATTCTCAGACATCTGTCATGGCTCCCAATTCAGCAGCGCATCAATTACAAAGTCCTTCTTCTGACCTTTAACGCTCTCCACACTGCTACCCCTCCTTACATCTCTTCCCTCATCTCCTATTATGTTCCTGGCCGCTTCCTTCGCTCAGCACACAACGCACTTCTTGTTGCACCATCCACACCCTCTGCCCTCTCCCGTTTCAAACCTTTCTTGCTTTCTGCTCCCTACCTATGGAACTCCATACCCCTCTCCCTACGTCTTGAAAAATCCCCCTCTGTCTTTAAGTCTACCCTGAAGTCTTATCTTCTGGAGCACTAGGACCATGCACTGCCTTGGGCCAAACTCAGCACTTGTAATCTCAGCACTTAACACCCTTTTACCCCATTGTATGTCTCCTTTTACCCATTTAGACTGTAAGCTCCTTGGGGCAGGGACCTCTCTCCCATTGTTTTTATGAATGTCGCACTTATTTCATCCCCTCTTATTTATTGTAACATATGTCTATTGTAAGGCGCTGCGTACACTGTGTGGCGCCATATAAATAAAGATATACATACATACATACATACATGGCTCTGAGACATTGATGTTGAAGTTCAGTCCACAAGGTCTACAAACAGGGCACGTTTTAAGGACATTGCAGATTAAGCACAGTTGAGTTAATCAGTTGCTTGTTCATTCTGATTTACCTACCTGTACTCAAGCAGGGAAATCCTTCAAATCCTTGTTGAAAGCTAAACTTCAACACCTCCACCCTAAGTCTTCAAAAGGTTATGGCAGAACATAAGTAGACTCTTATGAAGAATGTAAGCAGCCTGAAAACTTCTCTGAGCAAGGTAAGCACAGAGGGTAGCAGGCTGCTATTAATCTATTAAGTAAGAAGATGAATAGAACCAGCAAGGCTGGAAAGATAGAGAAAAAATACACTGCAAAGGGTGGGAGTGCCTCGAGATTCCCCAAAAATGCAGAACCGAGGGGCAGAAGGAAAAAGTAGAAAGAAATTAAGAGGTCAGGGCTGGCAGAACTGCAACAAAAGCAGAAAGGCTAGCCCAGGACGAGGCAGGCAGCAAGGAGCTGGGACATAGGGCTAGCCAAGGGACTAGAACACTGGAGAACCGGACAAGAAAAAGAAAAGCCCAAGAAACAAGACGCAGGGGAACTCAATAACTGAGCACCGAGGCTCAGGGCACCGAGCGTCTTATAGGCCTACGTACGTATGACATCAGGCTGTCCTGCAACACCGGAAGCAACTGAGGAACTCGGAGTGCGCATGTGTGAACCGACAGCTTGTAGGCCGGCCGAACGGGACTCAGTATGACATAGACAGACCTGGAAACTCTCAGGGTTAACCATGAAACACAAAGTTTTTGATTAAAATCTCAGGGTAAAGGGTCCATTCCTCAGCAGTAGCAAGCTTATCCCTAACTAGGGTTGCCACCTTTTCTTCAAAAAAATACCAGCCATGGCATTCACTCCATAGACTTAACATTGGACAGAAGCCAATTTTTTACCGGCGTGCCGGTAAAATCCGGTTGGGTGGTAACCCTATTCCTAACCAGAACCAACAGAATGCTTCTTTGGTCTCTGACATGGTGGTCATTGTTCAGAAAGGCAAATGCATAGAGACATCCTTCTTGTATTTACAACAAGTACAATCTCTAAGTAGGTAGAGGGGGAACTCCTGCTTGTCTGTGAGTGTACAAGCAGTGATATTCCTAATATGTACAGAAAGGCAGAAGAAAAAGTCCTGCTTGTCAGTGTGTACTGAGATCAGAAAGGCAATACACGACGGGCTGCTTGTCTGTGTTTGAGAGCAAGATGAGTGAGATCCCTAAGTGTACAGATAGGTAGTGAGGGAAGTGCTGCTTGTCTGAGAGTGTACAAGAAGTGATATCTCTAATCCGTTCAGAAAGGCAGAGGGAGAAGTTCTGCTTATGTGTGTGTGTACATGCAGCGGGATCTCTAAGTAGTACAGAAAGGCAAAGGGAAAAGTCCTATTTGTGTGTGGCAGTTCCAGTCTCTTCCTCACACACACACACACACTACTACACCATGACATGTATACACAGCATTGATACAGTGCAGACAGTGGCAGTGCCAGTCTACTCACACACACTACTACACCATGACATGTATACACAGCACAGGTACAGTGCAGGCAGTGCCAGTCTCCTCACACACACACACTACTACACCATGACATGTATACACAGCACAGGTACAGTGCAGGCAGTGACAGTACCAGTCTCCTCACACACACACACTGCTACACCATGACATGTATACACAGCACAGGTACAGTGCAGGCAGTGCCAGTATCCTCATACACACACACACTACTACACCATGACATGTATACACAGCACAGGTACAGTGCAGGCAGTGGCAGTGCCAGTCTCCTCCTCACACACACACACTACTACACCATGACATGTATACACAGCACAGGTACAGTGCAGGCAGTGGCAGTGCCAGTCTCCTCACACACTACTACACCATGATATGTATACACAGCACAGGTACAGTGCAGGCAGTGCCAGTATCCTCATACACACACACACTACTACACCATGACATGTATACACAGCACAGGTACAGTGCAGGCAGTGGCAGTGCCAGTCTCCTCCTCACACACACACACTACTACACCATGACATGTATACACAGCACAGGTACAGTGCAGGCAGTGGCAGTGCCAGTCTCCTCACACACTGCTACACCATGACATGTATACACAGCACAGGTACAGTGCAGGCAGTGCCAGTATCCTCATACACACACACACTACTACACCATGACATGTATACACAGCACAGGTACAGTGCAGGCAGTGGCAGTGCCAGTCTCCTCCTCACACACACACACTACTACACCATGACATGTATACACAGCACAGGTACAGTGCAGGCAGTGGTAGTGCCAGTCTCCTCCACACACACACACACACACACATTACTACATCATGAAATGTACACACAGCACAGGTACAGTGCAGGCAGTGGCAGTGCCAGACTCCACACACACACACACACACTACTACACCATGACATGTATACACAGCACAGGTACAGTGCAGGCAGTGGCAGTGCCAGTCTCCTCACACACACACTACTACAGCATGACATGTATACACAGCACAGGTACAGTGCAGGCAGTGGTAGTGCCAGTCTCCTCCTCACACACACACACACTACTACACCATGACATGTATACACAGCACAGGTACAGTGCAGGTAGTGGCAGTGCCAGTCTCCTCACACACACACACTACTACACCATGACATGTATACACAGCACAGGTACAGTGCAGGCAGTGGCAGTGCCAGTCTCCTCACACACACACTACTACACCATGACATGTATACACAGCACAGGTACAGTGCAGGCAGTGGCAGTGCCAGACTCCACACACACACTACTACACCATGACATGTATACACAGCACAGGTACAGTGCAGGCAGTGGCAGTGCCAGTCTCCTCACACACACACACTACTACACCATGACATGTATACACAGCACAGGTACAGTGCAGGCAGTGGCAGTGCCAGTCTCCTCACACACACACTACTACACCATGACATGTATACACAGCACAGGTACAGTGCAGGCAGTGGCAGTGCCAGTCTCCTCTTCACACACACACTACTACACCATGACATGTATACACAGCACAGGTACAGTACAGACAGTGGCAGTGCCAGTCTCCTCCTCACACACACTACTACACCATGACATGTATACACAGCACAGGTACAGTGCAGGCAGTGGCAGTGCCAGTCTCCTCCTCACACACACTACTACACCATGACATGTATACACAGCACAGGTAAAGTGCAGGCAGTGGCAGTGCCAGTCTCTTCCTCACACACTACTACACCATGACATGTATACACAGCACAGGTACAGTGCAGGCAGTGGCAGTGCCAGTCTCCTCCTCACACACACTACTACACCATGACATGTATACACAGCACAGGTACAGTGCAGGCAGTGGCAGTGCCAGTCTCCTCTTCACACACACACACTACTACACCATGACATGTATACACAGCACAGGTACAGTGCAGGCAGTGGCAGTGCCAGTCTCCTCACACACACACTACTACACCATGACATGTATACACAGCACAGGTACAGTACAGACAGTGGCAGTGCCAGTCTCCTCCTCACACACACTACTACACCATGACATGTATACACAGCACAGGTACAGTGCAGGCAGTGGCAGTGCCAGTCTCCTCACACACACACTACTACACCATGACATGTATACACAGCACAGGTACAGTGCAGGCAGTGGCAGTACCAGTCTCTTCCTCACACACTACTACACCATGACATGTATACACAGTACAGGTACAGTGCAGGCAGTGGCAGTGCCAGACTCCACACACACACACACACACACACACTACTACACCATGACATGTATAAACAGAACGGGTACAGTGCCAATGTGCAAAAACTGCTAACATTTTTATTTCTGTATTTAAAGTGGATTTTCCCGCACAAAAGCTGACAACAAAGTGTTTTTTGTGGATTTTTTAATCACAGTACTTCTTCTTAGACAAGACCAGTGTGAATGTGATAAGAAAGCTAAGAAGGAGGATGAAGGTGCTAAGCAGGACCATTATTGCAGTAGATTGATGGGCTGTCTGTCTGAGAGGATTTAAAAGCAATGGGACTCTGTTTATATACGTACCATACTGACACAACTTCATGACTATCTGTCGTTAAACTTGCAATTGGTAAACCCTCATCGTATCACTTTTGAAAGAAATGTATGCATTTCCTTAGATGTTATGCACTAGAAACAATTTAATTCTGTAGACTTTTATCACAATAGATGTGAGAAAGAATAAAACCTGATATGATATCATAGTGGATTTTATATTACTTCTCTTTTCAATTTAACAATAATGTCTGGTTGGATTTTGTACTTTACCCTTTCTGAACACTGGTACCTATGCCAGTTCTGATATAGCGCTGTATCTCCTCCCTTTATTTTGTGATCGATTGATGTGCTGAGCTCAGATATTGTCTCTGTGTGACCTTAGATGACGGTTTGTGTATCAAAAATCCCAAGTCTTGACACATCAAGCCAACTAGTCCATGGTTAGGCATCTTATGACTTCCCATCTACTATGTTACTATGTTACAATGGTAAATGTAGTCTCCAATAGCCATAATCTGTAGTCTACCTCAATCACGTTTTTCTCTGGCTGTTCCATCCCGTGCATGTCTTTTATCATCCTCATCAACGATGTTACTATGTTACTAGATTAGGGGAGCCAACCATGGTCCTCAAAATCTACCAACAGTGCATATTTTGAAGATTTCCATGAATGAGCACAGGTGGACTAATTAAAGTGACTAAGCCACTAATTGGTCTTTCTGTGGTCTAGCTGGGATATCCTGAAAACATGCAATGTTGGTAGCTCTTGAGGACCAGAATTAGCTACCCCTGTACTACAGTGCATGGTCACTTTAATATATAACAGTAGACATACTTTGACTTCAATAAAACTTTAATGCCAACAATCCCACAATGCCACCTCTATACTATGCCAGAGAAATAAAGTGCAGTTATGACAGTTTTCCAACTCTTTGTTTTTATATAACACAACACAATCACAAACACAATAACACAATCACCTGGTACTGGTGAGTAACTCTCAAACTGTTCTTCTCAGAATGTGATAGAAACTGCTGAGTCACTTCCTTTCAGTTTGGAATCATTACCATAATTCACTTCCTGACGATCTGAACTGTTATAACTTTTGAATAATGCAATTTACAGTATTGAGAATACCCTTGTTTTACTTAGCAGGAAAAGCCGTATATAATAGGTTAAAAAAAAAAAAGGTTTACTGCTTCTCTAAAAGTTTAGGGGATAGAAACATGAGGAGTACTTTACATTACATATATGGTAACCAACAATGTGTTGCTGGCCATTGACATCAAAAGAGTTAACCAGTTGAATGTCAGAGATGTCCCCACCCCATTGAGAAACAATGCTTTCTGTCCCAAAAGTTAAATACAAAGATCTGGGTCTAAGAGCCATACTGCTATAGGGTCCGTGCAGCAAAAGATCTGGATACCATGTAAGTGTCACTAGTTGTTATCAGAATATAAACAAACACTGGAAAAAAGTTTCCAGCAGAAATCAGAAATACAAAAATAAACAATATAGATCTACCCAACTTTGTGAAGTACCCCGAACTGGATAACCAATATGAAATTCACTTATTTTTAGGTAATAGTTCTCCTTTAAAATGCTAACTTGTGGGCATTTATTTGTGTTTCTTCCTGCCTTTTTATGTGCGGTAACTGGCATAATGAGTGGTAGTATGACTGTCCATTTAACTCAATGCATAAGCTAAAACAAAAATCAATCCTGCCCTGCTCCATACAAATTATCCCAATGAAACCCAGTGTAGAGCACATATAATACCAATGGGTTAGTTGGCTTAAAAAAATGAGGATTTTGATCCATAGTTTGGCCAAAGTATGTTAACACTCACTTCACCAAAATAATCTCTTACACGTTTAGCGACATCAAATGTATTTATCAAAGATGTGTGTGTGTGTGTATAATGAACAAACCAAACGTTTGGGGTGTTGGAATAGGAATGCCTTTGCAGAAGAGGGCTGTTCTCTCTAAAAGCCAGGAGAACAGCCCCTCTCTTGATGGGATCCATGACTCAGGCAGACCCAGACAGATGGCAGTGTTGGGGTATTCAGTTTTTAGGAAGACAGACAGGGTAATCACCAGGATCTTCACAATAAAACAGTTTGCTGTCTCCCAGGTGCAAGGGTTCGACATGTGACAGGTCGGCTGGATAGATTGTTGGCAGAAGCTGGGCATAACCTGGCTGCCATGGTACATGTTGGTATCAATGACAAAGACAGGGGAAAATGGAGGTCTGTTAAAACAAATTTCAGGGATTTAGACTATAAGGTTAAGCAAAAGACCATTTTGGTACCTGTGCCACGTTCTGCACCAGAAAGGCAATGGTAGATTAGAGAGTTACATGACTGGCTAAAGACTTGGTGTAAGTAGAAGGAATCTGGATTTCTAGAGCACTGGCTTGTCTTTTCCCTATGAGACAGTCTTTATAGTTGAGATGATTGCACCTTAGTGGAAAGGGGGCAACTGTGCTAGTGGTTAGGATGGCTAGAGGGTTGTAGGAGACTTTAAACTAGGAAGAGTGGGAGAGAGGGAGAACACAGGAGGGGGTAGGTAGGGATTACCAACAACATCATTAGTTGGAGCCAACGTGGTTTTGTGAAGAATAGATAATTTCAAACTAATTTATTTGCATTTTATGAAAGGGTAGTTTGGACAAGGGAATTTCTAAAGACTTGGTGTAAGCAGTAGGAGCCGGAGGTTGGATTTCTGGAGCACTGGAATGTTTTTTTAGGGGGCAATATTTATAGTTGAGGTGGATTGCACCTTAGTTGAAAGGGGGTAACTGTGCTAGGGGTTAGGATGGTTAGAGGAGACTTTAAACTAGGAAGGGGGGTTAGAACACAGGAGGAGGTAGGCAGGGTAAATTAAAGGGATAGTAATGTCTGCCATAAAGTAGCTCTCCAAGTCTTCTTTGTTGTTAAACGAACACATTGAGCTATTTTTAAACACCTACTTTTATCTAGTTCTAAATATATTGTATGTAAAAAGATCCCCCTCCCACCCCTTCTGGCTGCCTCTTCTTAGAGCTGCAATCTGGTCCCGGGATCAGATGAATGCAGAGTGGGACAATCTTCAGCCAGTAAGTATAAGGAAAACCCTGATCCCCTTGATGAAGGATGGTAGGATTTTCCTTTGCTGAAGTGTGTCCCTCGCAGCTCTCCGTCCAGACCACTGTAAGAGGAAGTGTGACATGGCCAAAAGGGGCAGGACGAGGATTTTTTTACATTGAATATCTTTGCAACTACATCAAAGTAAGTGACTAAATAGCGCAGTGTGTTAGTTTTACAATAGAGAAGACTCTCAGATCTATTTTATGGCAGACATTACTGTCCCTTTAACCCCTTAACATCGAGGACGTACATGTACATCCCGAGTGAATGTCCCTTAAGGACAGAGGAAGTACATGTACGGCCTGGGATTCTGGGTCCCCGTGCGGCTGCATGCCATTCGGGGGGTCTGGAATCATTAAAAAAAAAAATGAATGACAGGCGTTAAGTGCCGGCCACGTGTGCGCGTGGCTGGTCGCTAAGGGGTTAAGAAATGGGATTAAAGAAGAGACATGGGGGTGTAGAGAGACTATGAGTTAATTCATCTAATAGAGAGGTGCCTCAGTTATTGCCTGAAATCTCGAGGGTTATTCACTTTTAGGAGGGATAGGTGGGTGTATGCCTATATGTAAAGCATGCCTAAAAACCTAGTATAAGGGAAGATAATATGTGTGACTGTAAAGGGCCAGTAGAGAATGTAGAGGTGATAAATACACACTGGGGGCATACATAATAAAAATACGTTAATGGGAATTTGCTACAAGCCACGTAACATTCTGGGAATTTATTAGTGAGGATAAGCCTGTGGCTGACTCCATAAACACATTCTTTTATTCTGTATACACACAGGAAGCAACTATGACAGGCTATGCCCCCATCATGCACATGGCTTACAAAATAGACTGAAAACATTTATGGTGAATAAAGCACCTGGACTTCATGGTATACACCCAAGGGTACATAATGAACTGAGTTCAGTAATAGTAAGACCATTGTACTTATTTATTGATTCTCTTTCATCAGGCATAGTGCCCTGTGACCGGAGGAAAGCTGATATAGTACCATTGTTCGAAAAGGGGGCAAGATCCAAACCAGGAAATTATAGACTTGTGAGCTTTACTTCCATAGTGGGTAAGATATTGGAAGGTTTACTAACTGATAGTATTCAGGATTATGTGATGACCAACAATATTATTAGTAGGAGTCAGCATGGTTTTGTGAAGAATAGATCATGTCAAACAAATTTATTTGCATTTTATGAAAGGATAAGTAGTAATTTGGACAAGAAAATTGCTGTTGATGTAGTATACTTGGATTTTGCAAAGAGTCTTTGATACAGTGCCTCACAATGGGTTACTGCATACATTAAAGCTTTGGTATGGGAGGTGATTTCTGTACATGGATAGAGAACTGGTTAAATGACAGATGACAGTTGTTGTAAATGGAATAGGGATGGGAGAAAGTTGTCGCCGTGTTCCCGCGAGAAATTTCACAAAAACCACGTTGTTATCCACTTTTTTGTGGGAAAATCCGCTTTAAAACTAGCGGTTAAAATTTTCACATCTTTCGTCCATTGGCCAAAATCTTTTGCCATTTTTCAATGGCTAAAAAGTTTTTGCCCATTGATTTACATTGTTTTCACACTTCCGCTATAAAAATAGTGACATTTTTGCTGAAGGCAGACACAATAGAAGCAGCTACAGAGCGAGATAGACGTGCTAGGCTGTTCTTCTGTGATATTTAGCACAAATTGAAGCAGGAGAGGCTCATAGTGACTGTAATTACTATGAGCAGCAAAAAGAGGAACTGGAAGGACCCTTATTATGTGTCCACTGAGTCTGAAGAGGAGGAAGTGACTAGCAGTACTGAACCAATGCTGTCCAGTCCCCCTAAATCACACCAAGGGATCTTGGGGAATTTAATAAGAAGGGAGGGAGAAAAGGGAATGGGAAGGAAGTGAGAAAAGGGAGGGAAGGGAGAAAAGGGAATGGGAAGGAAGGGAGAAAAGGATAGTGAGAGCAGGACAGGTCAGCTGCCTGTGCCTGCTGCAAGACGTGCTGCCCCTGCTGCCAGTGCCACCATTGCTGTACCTGCAGCCACTAGTGTTGTACCTGTTGCCAGATGTGCTGCTCCTGCTGCCAGTTCCAGCATTTCTGTAACTGCAGCCACTAGTGTTGTACCTGTTGCCATACGTGCTGCCCCTGCTGCCAGTGCCACCATTTCTGTAACTGCAGCCACTAGTGTTGTACCTGTTGCCATACGTGCTGCCCCTGCTGCCAGTGCCACCATTTCTGTAACTGCAGCCACTAGAGTTGTACCTGTTGCCAGACGTGCTGACCCTGCTGCCAGTGCCACTATTTCTGTAACTGCAGCCAATAGAGTTGTACCTGTTGCCAGACATGCTGCCCGTGCTGCCAGCGCCACCATTTCTGATCCTGCAGCCACTAGTGTTGTACCTGTTGCTAATACTGAACCTGCTGGCAGTGCTGAACCTGCTGCTAGTACTGAACCTGATGCCAGTGCTGAACCTGCTGCCACCAATACTTTGCCTGCTGCTAGTATTTCTTGTAGTACTCAGGGGAGAAGGAGAAAATGATGCCAAGTGTGACAGCAAGGGACCCTAAATCACACTTGCCATTCCCAAGCAGTCCTGCCACTGCTAGTACTACTGCTTCTAAGGTCCAGCAGCTTGATAGCCTTAGGAGTGAAGGAGGGGGTAATCAACAATATCCTGGTATTCTTAGTGACTGAGGAGGAAGGCTCTGCGGCTGAACTTGATGTGGTTGGTGTTAGTAGTAGTAGTAATGGTGAAGCAGCCGTGAGTTGTAGGGTAAACATTTTACAGCATCTAGACTAGCAGTCAAGGGAGCCCACACCATTCTCCTGACCCTGGGACTGGGAGTCCTCTCCTTCTCTTCACTACAGTGTCCAGGTGGAACATGAACCTGAAGAGGCCAGAACTGGTGTTAGGGGAGGAGAATAGGCTGAGAATTAATACTACCACCACCACCAGCAAGAGCACAGATCAGCTGCCTGTGCCTGCTGCTACTTCTGCTAGTGCTAGTCTGCCTTCTTCTTCAGGTCAAAAGGCAATGGCAAGTGTGACATTAGGGGACCCTCTGTCACATTGCTCATCACCTCCTCCAAGCAGCAGTGAGATGTCTTGAAAAGAGCAGCAGCAGCAACAACAGCATGTAGGATCTGGTGGTGGTGGTGGTGATGATGCTGGAGATGCTGGGGTGGAAGAGACATTGATGGCCTTTTTAGCAGAAACTGAGAAGGAATGGGAGACAGGAATGAGGATGGGCATCACCACCACCACTTGCAAGGGCATATTGGAATTAGAGGAATTTGCAACTGCTCTAATTCCTTCTGATGCTGAGATGCAAGGGCAGCAGGATGCTGAGGAGCAAGTTAGTGTGCCGCAGACCACCATGGACACAGTTTGAATGGGGTCAACAAGCGATGCGGGACTAGGACAGGTTCCACTTGCCAGCAGTAGCAATACTCCTGATCCTAGTTTCAGTGCTGACTCTGAGGCAGTAGCAGCAAAAGCAGCAACATTATCTGCTGCCACAGACAATGAAGGGGAATGTGGAGTACAAGAAGAAAGAGGCTATTCTTCTCCACCTTTCCCCTTCCCTCTGAAGTCATCATGGGTGTGGGACTATTTTTCTGTTGGGGCAGGCACAGTGCAGTCATCAGCAACGGCACTGTGCACAATTTGTGACAAGTCAGTGAAAAGAGGAAAGGAGGGAATACACCTTGGCACAAGCGCCCTCATATCACACATGAAGCAGACACCATGACATTTACTCCAAACATGTTAAAGTCAAACACCCACCACAGAAATCAAGCACCGTTTTTGCTGTCCCTGACTCACCAGAAAGGCAAAAAGAGGTGAGGCGGAGATCAAAGAGGAGGAGGAATAGAACAACCCAGACAGAGACTGGAAGTTCCAGGACGAGTGAAACAACTAGCTTGCGATCACCTTCTAGGGTAACTACATCTGCCAATCTGTCTCGTTCATTACCTCTCCTGCCAAATGATAGCCACTCTGTTGATGTTAGGATGTGGCAATTCATCTCTACCCATTGCACACTGTGTTGCACTGACCACACATGCCAGTGTGGTGGAGGAGATTCCATCCTACAGAATATGCTAAGATGGTGGCAGGGAGGGTTCATCACTACTATTAGTAGTGTCATGTGTCCTTAGCGGGTGTGGAAAAGGGGTACAATGACAGTGGCACTACTTGGTTTAGGGTGTCATGATGTTTGGATACAGTTGTGTCCCAGATGTAATTTACCACACACATACTGTGCACATTGCAGTTGCTGAGGAGTCCCACTGATCCTGCTCTCAAGTCAAAAAATATATTTTAATAAAAACACACCCATGATGATTTTGGAGGAGGGGCAGGTGGAGAAGATTTAATGGCAAACTTCTTCTTTTCTCCACATAGACTGGGGGCTACTTATTCTGCTGCTACTGCCTCAGGTGCATCACTGGAGCCAGTTGTGACAAGTAGAACCTTCATCATCCATCTTCCATGTTACTGCTGTTGTTGATCCCATTCCCTTTCAGCTGTCTAATCATCCTGCTGCTTAAACAACTCAGCAGCAGCAGTACGAACAGCAGCTGCAACTCAGGACTCAGGAGGACATTTGACAATGGCCACTGGCCAACATGACTTGCTGGCATTAGTCCAGTAGGGCATTTTTATTTTTTTTTTGTGCTTTAAAAAGAAAAAAAAAAAAAAAGAAAACCATAGTCCTACAAAAAAATAAACAATTTTTGTGGGGTTTGTTTCTAACAAGCCTAAGTCCTACAAATCAATGTTTCCTTAGGGCTTGTGCCAAACAAGCTTAAGTCCCACAAATCAATGTTTCTTCAGGGCTTGGGCCTCTAATAAGTCTAAGTCCTGCAAAGGCCTCTAACAACAAATCAAACAAATCATCCTCAACAAAATACTCTATCAAGTCAAGTATCAGTCCACCCCTGTGGCAGCTTATGTCAGGGGGGTTCCTGTCTCTGTCACTTTAAATACAAATGTCTTATTTTAGTTTATTGATTTATTTTTTTATTAACTGTTCCCCCAATAGCAGTCAAGAAAGCCCCCCCCAAAAACAAATTCCCTGTTCATATGATTCATTCATTCACTGACACAGGCACCCTCCTCAGACCCCTTTATACCAGGTCTTAGGTTTTTATTTTATTTTATTTTATTTTATAGGATTTCTTTTTTATTAACTGCCCCCCAATCCCAGTAAACTCCCCCACAAAAATCATCCCCTGTTCATTTGACACTTTCCCCACACCCCACCAACACAGGCATCCTCATGCCCCTTTTATACAATGCCTTTGGGAAATAAAATATTATTTGTAATGTGTTGTGTATAACTTCTATGTTCCCATTGATTTCAATGGATGGAAAAACTGGAAAAAAGTGGAAAATAGGCACTTTTTGCTGGAAATTTTTTGCCAAGCGCCATTTTTCACCAATTTCAGTTTGAGGCTGAAAGTTTCACCCATCTCTAAAATGAAACCTTTTCAAATTGGTTTAAAGTTGGAAGTGGGGTGCCACAGGGTTCAGTCCTGGGCCCATTGCTTTTTTTTTGTTGACAACACTAAACTGTGTAAGGGAATACATACAGGGTACGATGTTTATTCCTCTGCTGCAAGATTTGGATAAACAGCATCTGGACAGACAAGTGATAGATGAGGTTTAATATAGATAAATGTAAGGTTATGCCTTTGGACTGCAGAAAAAAGCATGCTATATACCCACTAAATGGGAAACTGCTTGGGTAATCCTTGTTAGAGAAAGATATAAGAGCACTGATAGACAATAGTCTTCACAGCAGTGTGCACTGTTATTCAGCCGCTGCAAGAGCCAATGGTGTATTATCCTGCATAAAAAGGAGTATAGATGAACAGAATGGCAATACAATTCTACCTCTATATAAATCCTTAGTAAGGCCTATATCGAATACTGAGTACAGTTTTGGGCACAGTTCTAAAAAAGACATTACTGAACTGGAAAAAGTACCGGCACATACTATAAAATTGATAAAAGGATTGGAGTATCTGAGATATAAAGAGAGACTAGCCAAACTGGATTTTTAATTTTTTGGCATTAGAGAAGATACATTTAAGGTAATAAAAATAGGATAACCATTTGGATATATATACAACATCAACGCAAAGAAGTCTCTAAGAAAGTACTTACTTCAAGAGTAGAGCAAAAAACTAGAGGTCATCCATTAAAACTAGAGGAAATGCACTTTAGACTAAAACAAAGACAGGGATTTTTTTACAGTAATTACAGTAAAGTTATGGAATTATTTGCTTTACTTGCATATACTGATACCTTTCTAGCTCAGTCAGAGCAAGATTGAGAATTATGACAGCTACAGCTGGTTTCACAGCAGATAGGATGTGGATCCAGGGAAATATCCTACTGACATTTGGATATCAGGAAGGATTTGTTTTTACCTATTTGAGGCTAAATTGGGAATGGCATGGGATGATAAGGAATGGGATGAACTTGATGGACAAATGTCTTTTTTCAGCCTCATCAACTTTGTTAATATGTTCTTTGATTGTTATTCCTACATAAAGAAATTGTAGTTTGTAACATAAAATCATTTGTAACATAAAATAGCTTTTATTTAAAACCACTAAATTATTTTGAACTTAACAGTGTACATATAGAACGATATCATTTTTTTCAAATACTACAAAAAATCACAGCTCAAATGCAGATTAGTAATTTGATATGAATTGTACCTTCTCCATAAATGTATAACATCTCTACGAGTTTCAGCTACCCAGATACTAAAATGTATTATCATTTTCCTACATATTTCTAGGTAGAACAGGATTTGTATTAGTCTGAGCTTTTTTCCACTGTTCAATTATATTGGCTGGAATATATATTTTTTTATTTATCTTTAATTTGGATTCAAGATTTATTAACAAGAAGTGCAACAGTTCAGGAGTAGTGATGATCGAGCACCCCAATGCTCGGGTGTTCGGGTGCTCTGACCGAGCGCCCCCGGAGGCTCGAGTGCTCGGCCGAGCACCCGAGCCCCATTGAAGTCAATGGGAGGACTCGAGCATTACACCAGGCACCCCCTGCTCTGATGAGGGGAGGGTGCCTGGTCCATAGGAAAAGGGCAGAAAATGATGGAAACACCACAGAAATGGTTCAGGGACAGCATAGGGAGGATGTCTGGATGCATCTTGGACTCCAACGTCGCTGCTGGGAACGATTTTTCGCCCGTAGTCCGCCATTTTTACAGACTGACCGTAAAACACACAAAAAGGAAGATAAAAACGACTTTAGGCGAAAAATTGTTACCAAACAGTATTTGCTGTATATTTACTTGTATATCATCTGCAAATTCTGCAAAAAATTTCATCGATTTTTCGGAACTGGGGCCATGATTAAGAGGGAAACGTGCGCAGAGGCAAATTGTCCCAAAAATTTCCTCGATTTTTCTGAACTGAGGCCATGATTAAGAGGGAAACGTGCGCAGAGGCAAATTCTCCCAAAAATTTCCTCGATTTTTCTGAACTGAGGCCATGATTAAGAGAGAAACGTGCGCAGAGGCAAATTCTCCCAAAAATTTCCTTGATTTTTCTGAACTGAGGCCATGATTAAGAGGGAAACGTGCGCAAAGGCAAATTCTCCCAAACATTTCCTTGATTTTTCTGAACTGAGGCCATGATTAAGAGGGAAACGTGCGCAAAGGCAAATTCTCCCAAAAATTTCCTCGATTTTTCTGAACTGGGGCCATGATTAAGAGGGAAACGTGCGCTGAGCCGACCATCTAAAACATTATGGGTGAGGGTCTGCTGCGGAGCTGACCATCCTAAACATTATATGCGAAGGCCCGCTAGTGAGCTGACGCTATAAAACATTATATGAGAGGGCCCGCTAGAGAGCTGACCCAATAAAACATTATATGAGAAGGCCCGCTGGTGAGCTGACCTATACAAAAATTGTCAAACTGCGCCCGCTGGTGAGCTGGCCCTATATAAAAATTATATCACAGGGCCCGCTGGTGAGCTGGCCCTATATAAAAATTATATCACTGGGCCCGCTGGTGAGCTGGCCCTATATAAAAATGATATCACTGGGCATATGGAAGAGAGTCAACCATATACCCGTTTTTGGGTGGAAGGGGTGAATGGGAATACAGAGTATTCCCATCATTGTAAATAACATATATAAAGTGAGTTTATGTTCCCCCGGGGCTTTCCTCCAGTGGAGTGGAGAAGTCAGGGGAAATCCAGGCCTTGTTCATTTTTATAAGTGTCAACCTATCAGCATTTTCGGTGGAAAGGCGGATACGCTTATCTGTTATGATGCCACCAGCAGCACTAAATACCCGCTCAGACAGAACGCTGGCGGCAGGGCAGGCCAGCACCTCCAAGGCGTAGAGTGCCAGTTCATACCACGTGTCCAGCTTGGACACCCAGTAGTTGTAAGGCACAGAGGGATCATTGAGGACGCTGACACGGTCTGCTACGTACTCCTTCACCATCTTCCAAAACTTTTCCCTCCTTGTGACACTAGGCTGCGCATCAGGGTGAGGGTGCTGGCGGGGTGTCATGAAGGTGTCCCACGCCTTGGAGAGTGTTGCCCTGCCTTTGTCGGAACTGCTGTGTGCTCCCCTTTTCTCCCCTTCTCGGTTGGCCAAGGTAGCACGTACTCTGCCGCCAGCGTTGTCAGATGGAAAATTTTGGAGCAATTTTTCAACAAGAACCTTCTGGTATTGCACCATTTTGCTTGTCCTCTCCACCGGAGGAATGAGAGATGAGAAATTCTCTTTGTAGCGGGGGTCCAGAAGGGTGAACACCCAGTAATCCGTGTTGTTTAAAATGCGTATAACGCGTGGGTCACGGGAAAGGCAGCCTAACATAGAGTCAGCCATGTGTGCCAGAGTACCAACAGGCAAGATTTCGCTGTCCTCACCAGGAGGATGACTCTCAATCTCCTCATCCTCTTCCTCCTCTTCTGCCCACCCACGCTGAAGAGATGGAACTAAAGTTCCATGGCTACCCTCTGTAGCGGAGGCAACCGTGTCTTCCTCCTCCTCCTCCTCCTCCTCCGCCTCCTCCAATTGTCGCTGAGAAGACGAAGTGAGGGTGCTCTGGCTATCACCTTGTGTAAGCTCTTCCTCCCGCATTTCCACCTCTTCCACATGCAAAGCGTCGGTTTTAATTGTGAGCAGCGAGCGTTTCAGTAGACACAGAAGTGGGATGGTTACACTGATAATAGCGTTATCGCCGCTCACCATCTGTGTCGATTCCTCAAAATTGCGTAAAACCTCGCAGAGGTCTGACATCCATTCCCACTCCTCACTTCTGATTACAGGAAGTTGAACGGAGAGGCGACGACCGTGTAACAGCTGGTACTCCACTACTGCCCTCTGCTGCTCACAAAGCCGGGCCAACATGTGGAAGGTGGAGTTCCAGCGCGTGCTCACGTCACACAGCAGCCGGTGAGCTGGCAATTGTAAGCGCTGCTGCAGCTTCAACAGGCCGGCTGAAGCTGTTGATGACTTACGGAAATGTGCACACACGCGGCGCACCATGGTCAAGAGATCATGCAAATTGGGGTAGGTTTTTAGAAATCGCTGAACCACTAAATTAAATACATGCGCTAGGCATGGTACGTGTGTGAGCTTGCCGAGCTCCAAAGACGCCACCAAGTTACGCCCATTATCACACACAACCATGCCTGGTTGCAGGTTGAGTGGCGAGAGCCACTGCTCGGTCTGGTGACTAATCCCCTGCAACAGCTCTGAGGCCGTGTGCTGTTTGTCCCCAAGGCAGATCAGCTTCAGCACGGCCTGTTGACGCTTCCCCACTGCAGTGCTACACTGCTTCCAGCTACCGGCTGATGGGTGAGTGGCGCTGCTCGCAGAGAATTCGGAGGTGGAAACGGAGGAGGAGGAGCCAATAACGTAGGTGCTGGCGGAAACCCTGATGGAGGTAGGGCCCGCAATCCTCGGCGTGGGTAGCACCTGTGCCATCCCAGGGTCCGAGTCGCTCCCAGCCTCCACGACATTCACCCAGTGTGCCGTCAGGGAAATGTAGCGTCCCTGGCCACAAGCACTTGTCCATGTGTCAGTCGTTAAGTGGACCTTCCCAGTAACTGCGTTGGTCAGGGCACGGGTGATGTTACGGGACACATGGTGGTGTAAGGCGGGGACGGCACACCGGGAAAAGTAGTGGCGGCTGGGGACTGCGTACCGAGGGACAGCTGCTGCCATCAGGCTGCGGAAGGACTCAGTCTCCACAAGCCTAAATGGCAGCATTTCGATGGCCAGTAATTTGGAAAGGTGTGAGGTTAGTGCTATGGCCTGTGGGTGGGTGGCTGGGTATTTTCGCTTGCGCTCAAATGCCTGGGGTAACGACATTTGGACGCTGTGCTGGGACAGGGAAGTGGATGTGGTCGCTGATGGTGCTTCAGATGGTACAGGTGCAGGGCGGGAGGTATGCGGGCCTGCGCCTTCGACAGGCGATTGGCCGGCACCGAAAACAGGGGAAGAGGAGGCAGTGGTGTGGCCTGCAGACACAGATTGGCGATCCGGGCGTTCCTCCCACTTATTACGGTGCTTGGATGCCATGTGTCGGATCATGCTGGTGGTGGTGAGGTTTCTAGTGTTCATGCCTCGGCTCATTCTGGTGTGGCACAGGTTGCAAACTACAATTCTTTTGTCGTCCGCACTTTCCTTAAAAAAACGCCATACCGCGGAACACCTACCCCTTGGCAAGGGAGATTTACGCAAGGGGGTGCTCCGTGGAACATTTGCGGGCCGGTTTGGTGCTGTCCGCCTTCTTTCTGTAGCCACACCACTGCCTCTTCCAGCCTGTTGCGGTGCTGCAGATGGCTCACCCTCAGGACTGCTGTCATCGCTCGGCTCTACACCTTCCCAGGTGGGGTCAGTCACCTCATCGTCCACCAAGTCCTCCTCCACTTCCTCACTCTGATCATCCTCCTCATGTCTTGATCCCACCACATACTCAGTCATTGACAACTGTATATCATCCTCCTCATCAAGGTCTTGAGACAGTAATAGTGGTTGATTTAATGGCAACTGTGTCTCATCATCATCATCATCCACTTCCTTTGACCTTAAATGCCGTTCACCTCTGTCATCTTCTTGTGATTGGGTACCCTCTAGAGGTTGTGAATCAGGGCACAAGATCTCATGTTCCTCTGCAAGCGTGCTTGGAGAGAGGTTCAAATTAAGGATTGGTGATGAGACGAGCTCCTCACTATATCCCAGTGTGGGATCACTTATTTGACCAGATCCTCTATGGTGGGAGGAAGGATGATCAGGGTGAGGATTATGTTGACCAGACTCTTGGCTACTGAGAGTGGACTTGGTGGAAGACAGGGTGGTGCTTAACCGACTGGAAGCAATATCAGCTGACATCCAACCGACCACCTGTTCGCAGTGGTCGGACCTCGAGAGTGATGTCCTGCGACGCCCTGTAAACTGAGACATGAAGCTAGGTATGGTGGATGTCTTTCTGTCTTGTGCTCTGGCACCAGGCACAGTTTCTCCGCGTCCTGACCCGCGCCCTGAACTATCAGGATCACGTCCACTTCCCCGTCCCTTTTTACCCGCCTTCTTCATATTACACGGAATATGTGCTGCAAATCTGCAACTTTGCACAGTAAACAGAATGTGCTTCTTAACTGCGGCTCGGCACAGTGAATGGAATATGTGACTTTGATATTTTACAGTTTGCACAGTTAACAGAATGTTCTCCTAATATGCAACTTTGCACACTAAACAGATTATGCTTATTAACTGCGGCTACGCACAGTGAATGGAATATGTGACTTTGATATTTTACAGTTTGCACAGTTAACAGAATGTTCTCCTAATATGCAACTTTGCACACTAAACAGAATGTGCTTCTTAACTGCGGCTCGGCACAGTGAATGGAATATGTGACTTTGATATTTTACAGTTTGCACAGTTAACAGAATGTTCTCCTAATATGCAACTTTGCACACTAAACAGATTGTGCTTATTACCTGCGGCTACGCACAGTGAATGGAATATGTGACTTTGATATTTTACAGTTTGCACAGTTAACAGAATGTTCTCCTAATATGCAACTTTGCACACTAAACAGAATGTGCTTCTTAACTGCGGCTCGGCACAGTGAATGGAATATGTGACTTTGATATTTTACAGTTTGCACAGTTAACAGAATGTTCTCCTAATATGCAACTTTGCACACTAAACAGATTGTGCTTATTAACTGCGGCTACGCACAGTGAATGGAATATGTGACTTTGATATTTTACAGTTTGCACAGTTAACAGAATGTTCTCCTGATATGCAACTTTGCACACTAAACAGATTGTGCTTATTAACTGCGGCTACGCACAGTGAATGGAATATGTGACTTTGATATTTTACAGTTTGCACAGTTAACAGAATGTTCTCCTAATATGCAACTTTGCACACTAAACAGAATGTGCTTCTTAACTGCGGCTCGGCACAGTGAATGGAATATGTGACTTTGATATTTTACAGTTTGCACAGTTAACAGAATGTTCTCCTAATATGCAACTTTGCACACTAAACAGATTGTGCTTATTAACTGCGGCTACGCACAGTGAATGGAATATGTGACTTTGATATTTTACAGTTTGCACAGTTAACAGAATGTTCTCCTAATATGCAACTTTGCACACTAAACAGAATGTGCTTCTTAACTGCGGCTCGGCACAGTGAATGGAATATGTGACTTTGATATTTTACAGTTTGCACAGTTAACAGAATGTTCTCCTAATATGCAACTTTGCACACTAAACAGATTGTGCTTATTAACTGCGGCTACGCACAGTGAATGGAATATGTGACTTTGATATTTTACAGTTTGCACAGTTAACAGAATGTTCTCCTAATATGCAACTTTGCACACTAAACAGAATGTGCTTCTTAACTGCGGCTCGGCACAGTGAATGGAATATGTGACTTTGATATTTTACAGTTTGCACAGTTAACAGAATGTTCTCCTAATATGCAACTTTGCACACTAAACAGATTGTGCTTATTAACTGCGGCTACGCACAGTGAATGGAATATGTGACTTTGATATTTTACAGTTTGCACAGTTAACAGAATGTTCTCCTAATATGCAACTTTGCACACTAAACAGAATGTGCTTCTTAACTGCGGCTCGGCACAGTGAATGGAATATGTGACTTTGATATTTTACAGTTTGCACAGTTAACAGAATGTTCTCCTAATATGCAACTTTGCACACTAAACAGATTGTGCTTATTAACTGCGGCTACGCACAGTGAATGGAATATGTGACTTTGATATTTTACAGTTTGCACAGTTAACAGAATGTTCTCCTAATATGCAACTTTGCACACTAAACAGAATGTGCTTCTTAACTGCGGCTCGGCACAGTGAATGGAATATGTGACTTTGATATTTTACAGTTTGCACAGTTAACAGAATGTTCTCCTAATATGCAACTTTGCACACTAAACAGATTGTGCTTATTAACTGCGGCTACGCACAGTGAATGGAATATGTGACTTTGATATTTTACAGTTTGCACAGTTAACAGAATGTTCTCCTAATATGCAACTTTGCACACTAAACAGAATGTGCTTCTTAACTGCGGCTCGGCACAGTGAATGGAATATGTGACTTTGATATTTTACAGTTTGCACAGTTAACAGAATGTTCTCCTAATATGCATCTTTGCACACTAAACAGATTGTGCTTATTAACTGCGGCTACGCACAGTGAATGGAATATGTGACTTTGATATTTTACAGTTTGCACAGTTAACAGAATGTTCTCCTAATATGCAACTTTGCACACTAAACAGAATGTGCTTCTTAACTGCGGCTCGGCACAGTGAATGGAATATGTGACTTTGATATTTTACAGTTTGCACAGTTAACAGAATGTTCTCCTAATATGCAACTTTGCACACTAAACAGATTGTGCTTATTAACTGCGGCTACGCACAGTGAATGGAATATGTGACTTTGATATTTTACAGTTTGCACAGTTAACAGAATGTTCTCCTAATATGCAACTTTGCACACTAAACAGATTGTGCTTATTAACTGCGGCTACGCACAGTGAATGGAATATGTGACTTTGATATTTTACAGTTTGCACAGTTAACAGAATGTTCTCCTAATATGCAACTTTGCACACTAAACAGATTGTGCTTCTTAACTGCGGCTCGGCACAGTGAATGGAATATGTGACTTTGATATTTTACAGTTTGCACAGTTAACAGAATGTTCTCCTAATATGCAACTTTGCACACTAAACAGAATGTGCTTCTTAACTGCGGCGCGGCACAGTGAATGGAATATGTGACTTTGATATTTTACAGTTTGCACAGTTAACAGAATGTTCTCCTAATATGCAACTTTGCACACTAAACAGATTGTGCTTATTAACTGCGGCTACGCACAGTGAATGGAATATGTGACTTTGATATTTTACAGTTTGCACAGTTAACAGAATGTTCTCCTAATATGCAACTTTGCACACTAAACAGATTGTGCTTATTAACTGCGGCTCGGCACAGTGAATGGAATATGTGACTTTGATATTTTACAGTTTGCACAGTTAACAGAATGTTCTCCTAATATGCAACTTTGCACACTAAACAGAATGTGCTTCTTAACTGCGGCTCGGCACAGTGAATGGAATATGTGACTTTGATATTTTACAGTTTGCACAGTTAACAGAATGTTCTCCTAATATGCAACTTTGCACACTAAACAGATTGTGCTTATTAACTGCGGCTACGCACAGTGAATGGAATATGTGACTTTGATATTTTACAGTTTGCACAGTTAACAGAATGTTCTCCTAATATGCAACTTTGCACACTAAACAGAATGTGCTTCTTAACTGCGGCTCGGCACAGTGAATGGAATATGTGACTTTGATATTTTACAGTTTGCACAGTTAACAGAATGTTCTCCTAATATGCAACTTTGCACACTAAACAGATTGTGCTTATTAACTGCGGCTACGCACAGTGAATGGAATATGTGACTTTGATATTTTACAGTTTGCACAGTTAACAGAATGTTCTCCTAATATGCAACTTTGCACACTAAACAGAATGTGCTTCTTAACTGCGGCTCGGCACAGTGAATGGAATATGTGACTTTGATATTTTACAGTTTGCACAGTTAACAGAATGTTCTCCTAATATGCAACTTTGCACACTAAACAGATTGTGCTTATTAACTGCGGCTACGCACAGTGAATGGAATATGTGACTTTGATATTTTACAGTTTGCACAGTTAACAGAATGTTCTCCTAATATGCAACTTTGCACACTAAACAGAATGTGCTTCTTAACTGCGGCTCTGCACAGTGAATGGAATATGTGACTTTGATATTTTACAGTTTGCACAGTTAACAGAATGTTCTCCTAATATGCAACTTTGCACACTAAACAGATTGTGCTTATTAACTGCGTCTACGCACAGTGAATGGAATATGTGACTTTGATATTTTACAGTTTGCACAGTTAACAGAATGTTCTCCTAATATGCAACTTTGCACACTAAACAGAATGTGCTTCTTAACTGCGGCTCGGCACAGTGAATGGAATATGTGACTTTGATATTTTACACTTTGCACACTAAACAGAATGTTCTGCTAATCTGAAACTTTGCACACTAAACAGAATGTGCTGCTAATCTGAAACTTTGCACACTAAAAAGAATGTGCTGCTAATCTGCAACTTTGCACACTGAACAGAATGTGCTCTAATCTGCAACTTTGCACACTAAAAAGAATGTGCTGCTAATCTGCAACTTTGCACACTGAACAGAATGTGCTCTAATCTGCAACTTTGCACACTAAACAGAATGTGCTGCTAATCTGCGGCTAGGCACAGTGAACAGAATATGTGAAGTTTTTTTTTTATATCTCTGCCCCCCAAACAAAATAAACTGCTGCCCCCACACACACAGTAGTCCTAAAAAGGACTTTTGGGTCTTTTTTTTTACAAATTCACTTTTCTTCTCCCTACACTGACTTTCCCTTCCTATCCTCATCTCTCCCTGGCTAAGACTGAGCCGAACTCGCTGGTCAGGTGCTATACAGCACCCGATCACGGGTTCTGGCCAGCCAATCAGTGTAATGCCAGCAGCCAACATGGCTGCTGGCATTACACTGATGTCAGAGCCTCCCTGCACGTTTAGTGGCTGCGCAGCAGCCGCGAAACGTGCGGGGAGGAGACCCGAACATGGCGGGCGAGCACATGCGGTACTCGTACGAGTACCGCCATTTGCCGAGCAGAGCGATGCTCGAGCCGAACCGAGCTTCGGCCGAGCATGCTCGCTCATCACTATTCAGGAGGAAACCAAATGCATCACAGAACTACAACACATGGTTTCTTGCACTAGCAATCAAGGGGTTAAACACCCATTTAAATCAAAGATAATTTTCATTTCTACCTGATGGTGTAGTTAGTTTGCTCCAGACTTGGTCATAAATGAGTGAAAATAGAAAGAAAACACTACTTATTTACAGAGACACAATGCCTTGGACATTTGTACTTCAACATTTCTTCTTCAAAGCAGTAGAAATATTAGAGTAAGAGGTCTTATTCTAAAACTAGAGGGACAGAAGATTAGATGTAATGTGAGAATGTCTTACTTCACTGAGAGAGTAGTAAATAAGTGGAATAGCCTACCATCATAAGTGGAATATCCAACCATCAGAAGTGGTAGTGGTTAATCCAGTGATGGAATGTAAGCATGCATGGGACAGAAATTAGGCTATCCTGAGGTAAGGGCAAGGACAAAATAAGGTTGCTAGTTATATTGCAGTGTACGTGGGCCAGCATTCTGTGCGTTCAGGCAGTCTCTACTGAGCATGACTGCATTGGGCAAACATACATTTGGCATTTTATTATTATAGAAGATGTAATAATTAATGATAGATTTATTTAGATTAGATTGTTTTCCGTATTTTTACCCTTTTCACTAAGTCTGTTTTCTTACTTTTTGATTGGTTCCTGCTGGGGTAATGTCATCCCCTGCAGTCATCACTCTGACTACAAGTAATGATGTCACTGGCCACTTTTGAAGCCCTTTTCATTTGTTTATTGTCTTGATAAGGTCACTTTTTTTTACAGATTTTGCTAATAAAATTCACTAAAAAGACCCACTGGTGCTGCCTTCTATTTTATTTGCTGATATACATTTTTCTGAGATGGCAGGAGAGCAAAGGTAGGTGGTAAATCAGCAGAGGTGATTTTATCAGGAGTGGTGAGTGGGAAGCGAGTCTCCTCACTACAACGGTCCAGTGGGTACTGACTGAAGATGTTATCTCTTCAACCAAAACACAAGGGAAGAATTCATAGGGGTCAACAGAATCAGGGTGTTTTAGTCCCATTTAATATGGAGAAGTAGAAGTAATTACAGTTAGCGTGGGATAAAGCACAGCTGGTAGGGCCGAGGAACACTCCCAAATCCACTCATCTCTGGTGTAAGGTCTTCTGTGTCCACCACCGATGTGAGGGTGAAGTACTATAGGATGGTGGTTAAGAAGAGGAAGAGTTACAAATTACTACAAGTACTGGGTGAGTGTGAATGAAATACATAAGGCTGATGTACTGAGACAAACTGGGGGCGTCATGCACTATGACGTGGTAAATAATTGTAAAGTAGAGATAACTTCTCCAGTGATATCACTTCTCCAGTTCCTATGTTATTCTATGAAGCCTATGCAATAAGATCTCCAAGGCTGGAGAAATCTTAGTGCATAGGCTCCATAGCATAATATAGGAATTGCAGAAGTGATATCACTGTGAAGTCATCTCCACTTTATCGCCTCTTTATCATGCTTTAGTGCATCTCCCTGGAGTAATTATGTATCAATCCATATGTACCATAGGGAACAAATAATAATCTTCTTTACATGAGGCTTTTAAGTCATATCCTGCCATGCAGATACACCATGCTGCAACTTCACCACATTCCTGCATGAGAGCAGTAAAGTTGTAGCTTGTGCGACTTTGGTGCTTTCATGCAAGGTGTGAAAGGAACCACAGTTCAGCACATAACCTTTCAGCACTGACATCAGCACCATTACACTATCATTGCGTTGGTGTTGACCAAGTGAAAAGAGACTAATGAGAAGAACTTGAGTAATTTTGAAGCAAACCAAGTGCACTATAGGGAAAAGTAAAATGATCATTGATTTAAATATGACTTTGTACTCACTGAATGCCAGAGAGGTCTCCTAAGCATTGCAATCAAAATGTTGAAGACCTCTCAAAAGTCCCATTTAAATCAACATGAATTTTTGGGATATTTTAGTTGGCTTTTTCCAATTCCTATTAGTACATCAACCTCCCTGCCTTATATCCCAAAAGTCGGTCCTGAGATACTCAGAGAGACCTAATTGCTACACAGAAGCACATAGCATCTCAGGGCCAGATTTTTCAGAGTATCCATAATATAGATGAACAGCTCAGCTGTTGATGGCCACACACATTGTGTTTTATGAGTGTGACCAGAACAATGGGATGGTTGAAAAGTCCCATTTTGTTCCCTTTGGAGTTTTCAGGAAAAAAGCACATATCACTGTTTCCAATGGAATTCTCACCCGTAGAGAAGCTCATAAATTTTCCACCTCTCCACTAACACAACAGATTTTCCCACGAGAAATCCTATCAATGGTGGCAAAAGTTAACGCTCCCATACTATAAAAACCCAGAATGTCCTGTATTCAGCATATTGTAGAACAGAGACATAGCAGAAAGGATGCAGCAGAGAGACAGAGAGGGAGAGAAGAAAAAGTTTACAAAAATAAAGTTGCTTGGAGACTTGGCTAGCACAATGAGCAGCTGGAGAAGCTGGAGGACCACTGCTACTGAATCAGAGATGGAGGAATCCAGCAACACTAAAGGTAATTCACTTCTCTCTGTTCAAATGATCCCCAGTCCCCCAACTGTTTACCTAGGGATTTGGGGAAGTAAATTAAAGAAGGGGTTACTGGATAGAAGTATCAGCAGCAGAGGTGGTGATGGTGGTGGTGATGGGAGGAAGGGTGCTGAAGCAGATAGTGTGGAAGAGAGTATGAATGCAGTTGTGGCAGAAAGTTCTACTACTAGTACTCATGCTGAGTTCCAGATTATTACAGGTACTTCTGGGGAAGAATGACACTCTTCTCTACCTCCCTCCCTCCCTACAATCATAGGTGTAGGAATAATTTTCTGTTGGGACATACACAGTGTAGTCATTGATGATGTAGTGAAAGGGGAAAGGAGGGGACACACCTTGGCATATCTGCCCTCTTTCATCACATACAACATAAACACCCTTATGTTTAGGATAAGCTTGCAAACCACCCCCCCCCCCAAAAAAAAAAAGGAAACTGAGTGCTGATGTCCCTGTGCCCCTTGTCCCTCCCTAAGATCAAAAAGAAAGGAGACGAAGAGCTCAGAGGAAGACAACAGAAACCTCCTCACCAGTCTGGAAGTTTGATAATGACAGTAACACCTGCTTTGACATTGTCTTGTGCTAGGGTGCAAGAAAATATCCCCATTGTACCCCCCAATGGACTCTGAGGATCCTCTTCCTCCTTTGCAGTTCCCCCACTGCCTCTGTTACCTACCCCATCAGCTGATAGCAAGTCTGCAGAAGTTAGGATATGGCTGTTTTCATCCACCCATTGCACATTGTGTGGTGCACTGTCCACACATTGCAGTCAAATGCAGGGCATCAGTATCATGGTGCCTGTGATTTCTGTGCCTGTCGGGTAGTCTGGAGTGGGGAGGCATGACTCTGACTTGGTCCATCTGTAGGCGTGAGTCTCTGAAGTCGCACTCGCTATTTTATACTTCCTGTCAGTTTAGCAATTATGCTCAGCCTTCTGGGATCAGCTTTATAGCCTGGACACGAACTGGGCTTAGTCACCCTTTCATGGCGTTTCTCTGCACATTACGGTGTTGCTCGTCTGACCCTTGCTTCGCTTCCGTTACTCCCTGGTGTTCGATCCTTGGCCTGTCTGACTACTCGCTCCGGTTGTGACCTGTGGTTCCATTTGAATACCTGATCTGTGTATGACTCTGGCTTATCTGACTACCCTCTCTGTGCTGACCTTGGCTGTGGCTGACTACTCGATCCGGCTCCTGACTGTGGCCCGTCTGACTATACTTTGTGCTAGTTATCACTCCTGTCTGACTACCACATGTATGGGTAGATCAAGGGTGCACTCCTTCCCTTTGGCACTCAGCTACCAAGCTAGTAGCATTGTAGTTGTTTGTTGCCTCCTTTGTGCGCTACCTATCCGGCTGCCTGTACTTGCGCCCGTACTCTCTTGCCTCCACTCAGTCAAGCCGTTGCTCCTACAAGCAAGTCCAGTTTAGTCTCGCTCCGCGGCCTCCTCTCTGTGCACTCCTACCGGCTGCCTTTCCTAGCACTTACTCTGCTGCCTGGAGTACTGCTATTTGCAGATTGCCTGTATCTGCTGGCTTCCCTCGCTCCTTTGACCCAGATGGGTATCACTACATTTTCAGTTCCAAAGAGCTCATCCGTTTCCTATGTGTGAGTAGAACCAAGTTTGTTTCTATAGACTCCATACCTGTGGTGGTTCAGTGTCAGCTCCTGGGTAGTGGACTAGACACTGTCCTCACATCTGTCTCCTCTTTGACCAAGGAAGTGTTTTGCTCTCTCTTTTCATTATTCTGATTATTTGAATAAACTGGTTAAATTCACTTGTACCGTTGTTGTGTGTTTATTTTCCCTAGAGTCAGCGACAATCAGGAAGTAGCTGCAGACATTCAATCCCACTGAATATGCCAAGCTTATGGTGGGGATGATTCGTTATTTTTATTACGTTTTTCTGTCATTAAGTGTCCTCAGAGGTGCGGACAAAGGCCATATCGAGAGCAGTACCTGATTTCTTGGAGGATGGTTTAACATTGATGACCCAAATGTCAAGGTATTGGTTGCAGTTGTGCCACTGCCTATTGCTTAATATTGTGACACTTGTATATATCAAACTATTTGCATTATCATGTTTGAATCCAAATTAACATTGCATTATTGTCAAACATTTATCAGTGGTCACAGCAGCACCCTGTCTTATGTCTGGATTTGTCCACCTCTGCTGCCTGATACTCAGATGGTATTAGATATTGTTTCATATTTAGAAATATAAGCCTCACAACATTGCTGATTGGTAGCATGTCCTACAGTCATTAACAATATAACTAGCTCCACTGAAATCCTGCTCTGACTACATGCTTGCAGACTGTACAATTCATTTCTCAAACAGTTTATAAACATAGTGCCTAATTTTAGTGGTGGAATATCGAGCCTTTTCCTTTCAGTTTTAGTTCTGACCATGTCATCATCTCTCTCACTCTCAACATCATCTGTATCAGAAGAAAAGGAGGATGCTGGAGGGATATATTCTAGATCGGCATTGTCATCTATAATTAAGCAAGCCTCAGTATTGCTCTCCCAATTTTTCACAACTACTTTTCTACTCTACTAGAAATTTTGAAGTCTCAAAAATTCCTTTTTACTTTCCCCTTGTTGGGATTTTCATAACACTCACTACTACTCTCAGGACATGTGTTGTATTTGTTACCCTCACTGTCAAATGTATATGGTGGTTGAACTGCTACACCTTCCTCCGCTATGCCATCAACACTAACATGTGACTCATGATCTTCAGTTTTATTCATGCTACTAGAAGTGGAGAAACTTTTTATATCACTTTCACTAACAGCATCCTTGGGAAAAGCAGGACCATCATCATTTACTGTACACCCTGCATCAACCATGGCTGCAGTCAGTTTTTGGACTATCACTTTACTAACAAATCCCACTCCTGCAGTATTCCTTTTACCCTACCCCTGTCCCTAGTACGTTTTTTGGACATTATCAAACTAGTGTGGATTTTACAAGTCAAGTACACAGCAGAACTGTTTGATTGTGAAGTCTTGCACTTTTCAAAACATTATGGCATATAAGTATATGTCTCTAGTATATGTTACTGTCAGCCTCATTCACAGTTCACATCAGGATCCCAGTCTTTTTTTATTAATACTTCATTAGCTGTACTTTTCTGTCACTGGCTACAAAGAAATTGAACACCTGTTTCTTCCCCTCTTTATCTGTAGCTGTTTTTAATAGGGTTTGAGCTGCTACTTTCTCTGACTTCCAGTGTCCCTACAGTCTTAAATATTTTACAGTACATGATGAGAATAGAACTTGGTTAATATACTGGCCCCTCTACTTCTGACTTTTGTAGGAGTCAGTGTCAGTTGTACTTGTCAGTCTCTTGGGTGTCAGTCTGTAATGTAAATCTGTCAGTGACAGAGGCTAAGGGCTAGATTTAAAGGCAGCCGTTAAACCATCCGCTAAGTAAAAAAGGCACACCGGCCGCAAAGAACACATGGTTTACGGCAGATTCAAAGCTAAGCGTTCAAGAATAGCTATCGGGCGTAGGCACTGCAAAAACACGTTAAACAAAAACCAGCGTCGCACCTGATTTTGCATCACCGTGCGTCCCAAACACCCGTTAAAACACAACTTAACTCAAAATGTTACATTACGGCTGCCGTTGTCTAGCAACCCTGATAGATGCACAAACAAAATTCAAACCTACAGCCAATCCCAAGGCCCCAAAGTATCAAAAATGTTCAAATACACCTATATATACCTCAAAATAACGGTTACACCCTGTCTGTGTTTCGAGTTTCAGCAAGCTAGAGCACAGGACCCAGGAGTGGAGGATAGCGTTTAGAGAGAGAGAGAGAGATAGAGAGAGAAGCATACACAGCAGTAAGGTAGAGGGATCTTGGAGAGAAGTACATTTAAATAGACACATAGCACACTTTTGCACATAGCACATACATCCATACAAACACATACACATACATACACATAGTCTTTTTTTTTTCATCACACCTTACACATTTTAAACTTTACTTTCACACTGTGAATCCGTGAGTGAAAGTGTGTGACAGAGAGTGAGTGGGATCGAGTGTGTCTGTGAGGGCGTGTGAGAGTGCCTGGGTGTGAGTGGGTGAATGATGGCTAGGAGAGGAGGACAGGAGAGAGGGATGGGGAGACTAGTGGAGGAGGAGGAGGAAGGTCAGGAGGGGATCCCTCAGCAGAGCAGGGGTGGGAGAGGGAGATACGCAGGGCGGAGGGGGACCAAGCCCACAAGAACAGGCACACTAAGAAGAAGAGGGACAGATCCTGCAGTGGGACGAGGGGTAGTGCCTGGGGACCACCACACACAGGCAGGGGCAGAGCAGGCAGGACACTCCGGGTCTGACTCCTCGCATGCCGGAGCTGAGGGGGACAGGGTCAGGGATCCCCGATATACCGAGGAAGAAAACACGGCCCTCGTGGAGGCTGTGCTGGAGAGGGAGAGTGTCCTCTTCCCGGGGGACAGACTCCCTGGCCTGTCTGCGAGGAGGAGAGCTGCCTGGAGTCAAATCTGCAGCAGAGTTAATGCGGTGGCCACCTGCAGACGGGATGTTGACTCAATAAAGAAGAGATGGGGCGACTGCAAAAGGCAGGTGAAGAGGAAGATGAGGGATGCCGCCCTGCACGCCCGAGCCACCGGAGGTGGGCCACCTGTCCCCATCACCTTCAGCGCATGGGAGGAGAGGCTGCGGCAGACACTGTCGTCTACCCTCATTGAGGGGGTCCCTGGAGGATCAGACACTGGGGAGGAGAGGAGCCTCCACACCACCGGTAAGTGCATCACCCCAAAACCACACACCACCCCAAACCACACACCCATCACAAACAAGCACTCACATCCCAACATCTGCCCTTCATTCAACCACACAATTGCACCAACACAGCACCCTGAGGGTTTAAACAGGAATCAAGACAAGGACAAATGTCAATGTTCAACAAGGCCAAAACCTGTCCAACTCCCTGGTTAACCCTCATGTTGCTGTGCTGATCACACACAATACACACAAACCATGCTCAGTAAAGTGTTGTATGTCAAACATCACAATTGTTGTCACACAGTGTTACCCATGTTCACACAGGAATCCAGCACATAACCCCATGAGTGCGAGAGGGATCATCAATGCATCGATCAACAATGCTTTGGCAACCCCTCTGGTACTCAAAGGGTTAACCAGACAACAAACACATGTCGATAGGTTAACAATTACATGACACATAGGGGACATTCACTAAGCGGTGAAAAAGAGCTGATGTAGAGAATTTGACACTTACATACCCTCACTTCACCAATCACAATGTTAGTCTATGGAGAACATCCAATAACAGGATTCAAGCTGCACAGGCCCCATTGTGTGGACTCCATAGAAAACACTGCAGATGGGGAAATGAGGTCAGCGGAGAAGTCAGCATCATAATCAGTTCATCAGGTCCACTTAACCGCTTACTGAATCACCAACAGGATGGATCAGGTCACAAATCACAGTGCCACTGAGAATAAATGCTTGTATGTGCAACACACATGCCAAAAACAATCACACATAACTAAAGGTGAAAAAGTTGGCCTTGGTGTTGTGTATGCAATCATTTACGCTAACTTCAATTTACATAGCTCACATTTGATTCACATATAGATCCTCAGGAGTGCTGATGCCATGGATGGATGGTACACCAGACACTATTTGCAGGATACATATGGGAACCAAATATGAACCATTGAGGTTTGGTCAATAACAGGCCAGGGATTATGGATATCTATGATCGGGTCTGGCAGCCTCACACAGAAGGATGGATGGGCTGATCCAGGAAAAAAAAGGCCTCAATCAATGATATCCTTCAATACTGGCTTGATTGTTGCCCCTCAGGATTCAATTTGAACAGACCTCATGGACAGAATCCTGTAATGTACATCAATCCCTGATTGCCACAGTGGTATCCCATGCATCACAATGCAATGCATAGGATACCATCATGACAACCAGAGAGGGACATGTCTAATCTGACAAAATCCAGCACTGTACGGGATGAACTGATAACATAGGGATGAATACTACTTGAATCACACTGCAGCTCTATTCAAAAAAGATATGTACAGAAAGAAAAACAACCAGATTTGTATGTGGATATGTCCCTTTCAAATGGGTACAAATAGGTCCCAACAAGATGTAAACCCAGAGTTCGGTTCAGTACGTGTGATTGTCCAACTGCCCATATATGTGCACCCTCAACAAAATAACTCATATTGATATCATCATCAGAGTACATATACCCAGTATATTACACCTACTTGGATGGGTATCACTTGTATCTATGAAAGTTCATTTGTGATGGCTGTACATATATAGGCAGTTAGACAATCACATGTTCTGAACAGATCTCTGGGTTCATATCTATCAAGGATATGTTTGTACCCGTATGAAAGGTACATATACACACATATCAGACCATATTCCTCACTGTGTACCTTGGCATGGCAATGGTTAATTTCACTTGATGTAACCTTGCAGGCATCATAAAGAGATGTTTAGAAAGATGTTACTGTATGTGACAGCTGGAGATGTCAGTCATATGACCCCACGGAGGCTCTTCAGCAGACCCAAAATTGAACCAATTGGAGATGGATCCATCATTGACATGGTCCACAGAGCGTGCTTACAAACCAGGAACACTTAGTAGACAATGGCAAAGATGTAGTTATCTCCAAATGGGTCAATGTGGAGTCTGCTGAAGAGCCTCCGTGTGGTCAAATGACTGACATCTCCAGCTGTCACATACAGCAACATCTTTCTAAACATCTCTCTATGATGCCTGCAATGTTACATCAAGGTGAAATTAACCATTGCTATCCCGTTAAAGAGATAGTAATACCTAAAATGTGAAAGGAAAAATACATGTCATAGGATTGATCCACCGGGTAATGCAAGGGTATTCCCACTACTGAAAGGTGTTTCATCACAAGAGTATAACAGCTCAAAGTTGAATATTCCATGGACAATATCACTGTGGCCTGAAAATGTACTATGACAATGTTGCCAGACCATCCTCTGGCTAGCTTTGGTCCAGGGAGCAGATATCCACAAAGGATGATGTGGCAACAGCGCAAATGTACAATTTCAGGCCACTGGGATGTGGCACCAAAGGAATTCAACTCTGAGCTGCAATACATGTAGAATACAACATCCATCACCAGTAGGAGTACCGTTGTTTCACACAGGGGGATACACCATACAACATATATGTTCCTTTACACATTTCAATTTTAATATCAATTTGACACCATCATGGCTAAGTTTACTGATCACACAATCTCAATCCTCCACACAGGTTATGTGTCTCCAGCACATCAGGAGCCCATGGAGGAGGCCACCTCACCACCCAGTGAGGAGTTTATGGAGGAGGGGACCAGCCAGTGGGCACCGTACCCAACGACATCCACACCTCTTGGCCAGCTGGATGCACCAACCCTGCCTGCACCAACCCTGCCTGCACCGACTCTGCCTGCACCGACTCTGCCTGCACTGACTCTGCCTGCACCGACTCTGCCTGCACCGACTTATTACAGTGACTGGATGCCCCCCACCACCTCCAGGAGCTATTATCCCCCAGCAGCAGCAGCACCACCACCACCAGGGAGGCAATGGCTGCCCGGTGATGTGGCCACCACCCAATACGGGCCATACCCACAGATTGACCTACCCTCCTGGATGGCTCCCCAGCATGGCCCCAGGTATGATCCTAGGTGGGGGCCAAGCACATACCAGTGGCCAAGGTTTGACCCTTGGCCACTCGACTACCAACACCTGGGCCTGCTTGGGGAGCCCCAACAGCCTATGCGAAGGGACGTGTTTACCCCACCACCTCCACCAGCACAGACATCGGTGGGCAGCAGTGGGTCAATTGATGTGGTGGGCACATACCCATCTGCAGCACAACCAGCACCAGCAGAGGAGGACACAGCAGCAGCAGAGGAGGACACAGCACCAGCAGAGGAGGACACACCAGCAGCAGAGGAGGACACAGCACCAGCAGAGGAGGACACAGCACCAGCAGAGGAGGACACAGCACCAGCAGAGGAGGACACAGCAGCAGCTGATTCACCAGGCACAAGCATCACCAGCAGTGAATGGCCCACGGGGATGGAAGCTGAGTGTATGGCTCTGCAAAGGAGACTACTCAGGTCAAGCCTCCGCGCCAATGACAACATCACCAGGAGCCGTAGGGAATCCCGTATAAACACTAACAGGATAGAGGCAAGGATCCATGCCCTGGAGTCGGAGGTCATGAGGATCAACACTCAACTCCATCAGCTACACACGGGGGTGATGGACCTGCTTGCACAGCTACTGGTGGAGTTGAGAGAGCTGAACCGCAGGGAGGACTTACGTTTGGAGAGGGAAAACCTGCGCTCCACAGAGGGATCCACTGCCCCCATCACCCCCTCTAATGTGACCCCCGAAGCCACACCTAGGGGGCAAAGGGTGACCAGGAGATCATCCAGGTTATCCACTTCTGCCACACAGTCTAAGCCCCCCCCCACTAAGAAAAAAAAATAAAATGCCCAACATGTTAAATCTCCCCTGAATAAAGGAACATTGTGCTTTTGAATCCTGTCTGATCTGCTTTGAATTTGGTCATAGATTTGGGTGGCAGAGTTGTCTCCAATGCATTGCCAAACAATTCAGTGAATACAACTCCTGCCTAGGTAAGATGTTTGTGGGATGTTACAACATGGGTTCACACATACATCGTTGTACAAAATCAACTGTAAAAACATCCCTGTTGCCATATTACACAACTGTGTTATATGGCAATGTTGTGTGTTGATTTTGCATAACAAAACATTCCCCTTAGCCCAACATTTGGTACAACATTGAACATTCATCTACATCATATGTTGTGTTTAACCCTTTGATAGCCAGAGTGGTAGGCAACGCATTGCAAAGAAATGCGTTGGGTACCACTCTGGCACTCAGAGGGTTAAGGGGATAACCAAACAAACGGCTTAGCTGTGAGATAACAAGCAGGGACATGGGACATGTATCCATATTGTCTTGGATTCACACACTCATTGTGCAACAGACTGACTGGGGAAGCCAATGTTTTCAACCTAGGATTTCAATGTGTAGCACACACATTGATATCCTGGGGTGAGCATTGGGGCCTCCAGTAAGTTGACTTGTTGTTTTTTCTAAGGGTGTAACAGACTTCCCCAGTGAAAACACTTGTCCACTTGGTCATGTACTGTGATATGTCCCAGTGGAGCAATATCACTGAACATTGATTATACTGAGCAACACATTAACTGTGGACAGGAATTCACTGTGGAAGTATGTCCCCTTTATCACCTCTTTATCACTCCCACAACACATTAGTGTATCACTGCCACCATCTGTTAGCGTGAATACATCACTGAGTCCACTCACTTGCAAACAAGTGGTGGAGTCCTGTGATATGGGTGATGCCTTTCCATGTATGGGGATACTCTACCCTGGGTGTGGTAACGCATTGACAACTGTGTTCTCAAATATATCCTCCTACAGACACAGATAGAATGGTGATGGTTCATCTTTATTGTGTCTCAAAGTACATTAGGATGTACATGTGTTTTCTGTGTATTGCCTATATGCATTGAACACCTGTATGAGAACACTAAATGTACTTTGAAACAAAAAAATAGTACTTTAGTAACACTGCTGCCCAGCTCATGTGTTGTCCACAAGGTTTGACAACTCTGTAGCTGAGCATCCTAACTGTACAGGTTATAAAACTCAGGAATTAGTGTTTTCTGTGTCTATATGAAAATGATCCAGTAGAGGTTTGTGTGAACCTCAGGTCAAACTTTGCATCACCAACAACATCACCATAAACAGCAAGGGGTGATCTCCATGAAGGTGATGTCAAGACATCAATCCAGTCACATAGAAGAACTTCAGTTCAAGGATGGATCATGTTACGGATGCCTGTGGAAGAAGAGGACAGGATTTGGAGCAGTTGACCTGAACTGATCATCAAGCAACAACAATTTAGTCTTTTTGATCCCCTCAATTTTCACAGTTACAGGTGAGTACACAAACCATTGCTTGACAATGTGTTGTGTACTCATCTGTAACCAATTATGTGGAGAACTAAGGACATGTGCCCCAGCCCTATGGATATGTGCCCCTGACATGGATACACACATCAACAAGTGTTCTGAGAGCTCCATGGAAGTAATGAATTTGGGGTGCCACTGTTAATGTGACAGTGGCAGCCCAATGTCATTTGTTCCATGGAACTGTTAGGACACATTTGTTGATGTGTGTATTCATGTCGGGGGCACATATGTCTGCACACTCACAGGTCAGCATGGTGTCCCTGGTAATCTGATCTATGTCTCATGACCTCTACATTGTGTGCCCATACCACTGTACATCCACCCCTGTGCTGCTCTTCTCAGCTGTAGCACAGTACAGGTCCCATATTGAGTCCAATGGCCCTTTAACCCCTGATGTGACGGAGTATTATCCAATGCATAGCATTGGATAACACTCTTTCGCTACAAGGCTAGCATGGTTGCTTTGGCTATGCTCATGGCAAATCAAGTTAGCTGCTGTCAATCAAGCCCTGTAAGGCGATGAACATGGGTTATGTGTTGTACCTTGTTTCTCCTGAGGGTGTGCGTGATATCCTTGGGGTCTGTATGTCAACGTGGAGAGTGGAATGGAGGATGGTTTTTGAGTCCACACACACAATTTGCCACGTCACCTGCCAGTGCAGTGCTGTGTCACTGTTCCTGTGGGGTGAGACAGAACAAAATGTGCAGTGTGGTTAGTGTCACAGGACTGATGGGGGACTTGCATGGATTGTTTGCATGCCTGTGTTATACTCACATGTAAAGTGTTCCGTGATGAGCCTGTCTCTGATCTGTGTCCCTCTCAGGGTCTCCTCAACGTGTCCGATGTCCATGGGCACTTCCTGTATGGGGGGGGCCTGGATGTGCTCCAGCAGCCTGGTGTCCACTGCGATGTTGTGCAGTATTGCGCACGCCACAATGATGTCGCACACCTTTCCAGGTGCATACTGCAGTGCTCCCCCCGAGTGGTCCAGACATCGGAATCTTGACTTGAGGAGGCCAAAGGTCCGCTCAATGGCATTCCTCGTTCTGCCATGAGCCTGGTTGTAGCTTTCCTGGGCATGTGTTCGAGGATTGGCCAGAGGGGTCAGTAGCCAGGACTTGCATCCATAGCCAGCATCACCTGTGTAATGTGAGTGACATGGTGAGACAGGGAGCACATGTTGTGTGAATGATGTTTTGTGTGGTAGACGTAGTAGCTGTGGGTCAGGAGCATGCTAAGCAGCGTTGTGTGTACGCCTGTGTATGTGATGTGATTTTGTATTGTGAACTCACCCAAAAGCCATTCCCCTGTAAAAGTTCCATTCTCGAAATCTCTGTGGACTGAGGAGTTTTGGAGAATGTATGAATCATGTGAGCTGCCAGGATACTTTGCACAGACATTCATTATCCTCATATGGCTGTCACACACCATCTGCACGTTGATGGAGTGAAAGTTCTTCCTGTTGATGAATATCTGTGCGTCACGTGCTGGGGCCTTAATTCGGACATGGGTGCAATCTATAGCACCCATGACCCTGGGCATGCCTCCCCTGGCGTAAAAGGCCTGCTTGACTTGTATCCAGTCCATGTCGGTGGTGGGGAAATGTATATAGGTACTGGCCTTGCTTTTGAGGGCTGGCAGGACCTGGGCCAGCACCCTGGAGAATGTGGCCTGTGACATGCCAGATGCGTAACCCTCTGTGGACTGGAAGGCCCCGCTTGCCATGAAGTGCATGGCACAGAGTAGTTTCTGCAGGTCAGTTAGGGCATGGTTGTGGATGTAGATGGGATCCACCTGCTCCTTGATGACCTCATACAAGGCAATGATGCTGTCAGGCCTCAACCTGTAGCGATCAATTACCTCATCATCGGTCATTCCAAAGAGGGTGACCCTTGGGCGGTATACCCTGGGCCTTGGTGGTCGTCTATACATCCTGTGCCCTCCAGGTGGGGATGGGCTCCTGTGTGGCTGCTGAGCCAGAGCCTCCTCACTTGCAACAGGTGGTGGCTGTTGATCAGGGATGCTTGGAGGTTGCTGATGTTCCCCAGCTCTCTCCCTTGCACGCCTTCTCCGCAGCCTTCGCAACAATATGTAACCCAACATACTGTTTGCTCTCTCTATCTGTCTCTATCTGTCTCTCTCTCTCTCTCTCTCTCTCTCTCTCTCTCTCTCCCTCCCTGAGTGGAAAACAAGCCACAAGTGAGTGTGTTGAGTTGTCCCTTTAAGTACTTGCTAGGGCGTTGTGTGGGTGTGGTGATGACGTGAGTGCTGACCAATGGTGAGTTGTTTTTGTCCAGGTAAGTGTTTGCAGGTGTGTGTGTGTTATAAGATGTGGTGTGTTGTGCTTGTTCTGTGTGTGCCATTTGCGGACGTGCAGTTGTGGGGTGCAGGTGGCGTGTTGATGTTGCCCAGGTGAGCTTGTATTTGCAGGTGTCCGCTTTGTGTGATGACCCCCATTGTTCCGTGCCATGTTGTGTTGTTGTTTTTTTGTGTGTCGTTGTCCCTGTGGTGTTGGTTGTTGTTGTGTGTGTAGTGATTTGTGTTGTGTGTACATGTTTTTGTGTTGTTTTGGCATTGCACGGGTTAATTTTCCCATTTACATGGTTGTGTGGTAAGCCTTTTGTGTATTTTCCTATGTAACGGGTGTTTTGTTTTGGCCGTTAAGTGTCTAACGGCTAAGAAAAGTGGGTCTTAACTTTTAGCCGTTAGGTGTGTCTTTTTTTCAGCCGTTATCAGTACCGCAAGCCTTTGAATAGCTCTGGGGTATGTTTTTCCATGCGTCTGAATGCACGTAAGTGTATCGGCCGTAAGGATTCTACAACTGCCGTTAGCTGTTCTTTAGACGGATCTTTGAATTGCAACATGTCACTTAACGCACCCGTTAGTGATTTTTTTTGCTAACGGCTGCCTTTAAATCGAGCCCTAAGCCAGCTCAGGAAGGAAATTGGATCACATGCCTATTTTTTCAGTCAAACAAAATGTTGAGGTGTTTTGGATACATGTCCTTTCTTTCTTCACACTCCTCCAGGCTCCCTTAACACAAGAAACAGCTCAGAATGGAACTTGGATCACAACTGCCTATCTCTTCCAGCCACACAGGAGTTTTGGGCATTTTTGGTAAATCTCCTTTCTCCTGTCATTCTCCCCCAAACTTGACTAAACACAGAGGCTCAGAAAGCTCAGATAAGAACTTACATCACTTGCCAGTCTCTTCTCAGTTATGCAAGATTTTTGGGTATTTTGGTAAATCTCCTTTCTCCCTTCACTCTCCCCGAGACTCACCAAACCTCATTAACCCCTTAACGACCCATGAAGTACATGTACGTCATGAGGTGGATGTCCCTAAAGGACCAAGGATGTACATGTATGTAATAGAATTCCAGGCTCCCTGCATGGCTGCACGCTGTTTGGGGTTTTCCTGAATTGGATCAGCAAAAAAAAAAAAAACCCAACAAACTCCGTGGTTGTTAAGTGACGGCCACGTGCGTGAGCAGGCGGTCGTTAAGGGGTTAAGATATTTTTTCTCCATAGGTCCCTTTATATTGTATTAAATTCCCAGACCCCCATCCCTAAGAAGCACTTTCAGGATATTGATAGGATAAACACTAAGTTTTCTGGAAGAAAAAGAAGTCCAGAATTAAACTGAGTACTCTCAAGAGACTAGTAAATGAAGGCAGGCTCCACTTGTCAGATTTGTACATATGTTACTTGGCGGCACAGGGACACTGTACCTTAGCATACACTAACCCTGACAAGTCACATACATTTGTTCAAGTGGAGAAGGAACTGACACACTGACAACATGAACTGAAAAACTTACTGTGTGAAGGACCTAATATTAGTACAATACCAACCACCCCATCCAGAACTACAAACAAAGCATGGCCAACTATACAATCACTGTAAACTACAATATCATGGACCCATATACTCCTTTATGGGAACCATTTGGCAGAGATCATCTATGTCAACTTGATTATGGGCACATGTGGTGCAGATATGGTATCACAAGATTTGGTCAACTATATCAATAGGGACTGCTGAAAACCATTGATCAATTACATATAGATTTTGTAAGTCTGAAGACTCTCTTCTACTCGTATTCACGTCTACATCATGCTTTACATACAAATGAGGAGGAGAAGGGCTGCGACTTACCACATTCACACTGCAATCTACTATCACCATTAAAAAAGCAACAACATTAGTATATTTCCTTTATAACTGGAAACAGACTGGATCAGAAACAATTATTAAACTTGACAGTCACCAGGTGCATTGAGGGCAGAACTTGGGTGAGATTTAGTATTGAGAGTGGGCTGAGGCAGGGGCAGGCTACCGGGCAGTGACAATGCATTCTAAGCACAAGCTGATTCAACTTAAGATTCTGCATAGGGTATATTAGAAAGCTACGAGGTTGCAGAAAATGGGGACATCGAGTGACTAGTTTGTTTGAGATGTGTTGCAAGTATTACACCTTATTTGGGAATGCCCGGGGGGCATTATTTTAAACAGTTTAGTCACACTATTTCAGGGTTACTAAAGTCCCCTGTGCCTTTCTCCCCAAAATTATGAATGTTTTCTATTCTTCCAGAGGGCAATTACCCTAAACATGTTATCAATATGTTTTATGAGCTACTGATGATGGGGAGGCAAGTGAAGGCTCTGGCATGGATGTCTACTTCCCACCCAAGTCTTACACACCGGATTCAACTAGTTAATGAAAACGCACCTCACTACAGACATATATATATGTATGCACAGAGGGACCCCAGCTAAATTTGACAAGATATGGGGTCAGTTACATAGAAAAAAATTTTCAGGCCACCATGATATTGCACCTAAAATATTCAAGTTTGAGCTGTTATAATTTTTAAATAAAATATCTCCCAGCAGTGGGAGTACCCTTGTTTTACTCAGAGGGATAAACCCTGGAACATTTTTTACATTTTAAGTATTACTATCCCTTTAATGTAAGATTTTGGGAATTTATAATAATGTTCAGTGCTATGAAGTGTAATGGAAATGTGGGGAATTGTTAAATTATAATCCTATCCAGTAATATTCAGATAAACTTTAACTGGACTGTAATAATAATATCCTAGGTGTGCAGTTGACTCGTTCCTTGTCGGCCTGTTATTACTCTGGTACCTAGTTCACCTCAAGGTCCCATTGCCCCATAATGGGGACAGTCAGATCGCAATCAATTGTTTATCATTCCACTCAGCTATAAGTTTGAGTTAATAATTCCCTATGTTCACAATACCATTCAGACCATATGTATGACTAATGCAGCAAGAGTAACCCACAAATGGAATCGTAATCTGGCCCTGATCAACTACCTGCAATGCTATTAAAGCTTAGTGCCTCAGTCACTGCCCATCCTATTGTATCCTAATTAATCCCTCCCTGTCATGTGACTATGTGACCAAAGGCTGGAAAGTGCCTAGAGTATTGGTTAGCCACAAAAGTGAAGATTAAAATGTAGTATCAAATTACATACCAATATCCTTACTTACCACATTGGCTATCATCCTAGAGAAAAGCATACACGTGCAACTATATAAATATTAACCCCTTAACGACATGTGACGTACTATGACCGTGACGGTCCTTGAAATACTCAAGGACCGATGACGGTCATAGTATGTCACATACTTTTTACTTACAGCGCTCTACCGGGAGCGCTGTAAGTAAAAATAGGGCCTGAAATTGACCGCTCCAACATCGGAGCGATGTCTATCAGGCCCCATAGTGACGCGCCGATACACGTGACAGGTCACGTGTACCGGCGCGTCCAAGTGGTCCTATGCGGTCCTTATGGGATGGAAACGTCCCAGGACCGCCGGTCGTTAAGGGTTAACCGTTGATGAGTTTTTTCACCCCGCTTCAGTCAGACTTTCGATCAAATCACTGAACAGTCACTACCCACCGAAAAGTAACCAATACTATCCAGACTGGCATGGAAAATGATGAACTCACCAGAACTGTTTTTCTAGATTTTGAAAGGGTCTTTAACCCCTTAACTACCGGCCGCGCAGGCACGCGGCGGTCACTAAAGGACCACGGAGCATTTATTATTATTATTTTTTTATTTGGATTCTGGACTCCCCCAATGGCGTGCAGCCGCGGGGGAGCCCGGAATTCCATGACGGTCATAGTACATCATGGGTCGTTAACTCAGATCTACCCATGACGTACTATGACTGTCAAGGGCCATTAAGGGGTTAACACAATAGACCATAGTGTTCTGAAAAGTAAATTTCAAAGTTCAGGACTGGGTAATCATTCTCTAAACTGGTTACAATCCTATTTACAGAACGCAATATGTTACAAACTAAATATTCCTATGTCCTAAAATAATATTAAGTGGTATGGAAAAAAAATAAATAAAATATACATATAATAGATACAATTTTGCTATAATAATATTGAGATGGGGATATAGATGCAATATAAAATCATAACCACAACACCATCACAATTAAATATGAATCCAATATCTCCAATTTAAAGTAATGACACAAATTAATAAATATATATACCCACTAAATACAAAAAAATCCTTGTGTGTTCTCTTAATTACAACACTGCAATCTCACAGAATAGATACAATATAGCAGGGTCTCTCTACAACATATAACGGAACCCAAAGGAAACTCTTATATAGACAGATAGTACTGTCTTGTCAAACACACTGTAGTGATTTCCCAACCAGCGCAGTCTGCAAAATTGCAGCAACAGAGAACACAAGTGGATAAAAAAGAAGGGATCCGGCTATAAATGAAAAGCAATTTTTAAATAATTATAACACAATCCTCAGTGCGAATGAATACTCCACTTATAAACAGCTGTGTGTGTAACTGTATGTCACATAAGGAATGCACAGCCCACAAAGTCGCAATTAAAGGAAAACTCACAGTGTTTACAACATCTACAAAAATAGAGCCCACTTAGACAAAAGGGTATATTCTCAAAAGGACATGTTGGTGAAACAGTTCTAGTTGTATTGGCCAAAAAACACAGCTTAAAGTAACCAGGACTGATCACCAAACATAAATTGAAACTTATATAGTATATGTAAAGATTAACCCTTTGAGTGCCAGAGGGGTACGCAACGATTTGCAAAGCAATGCTTTCTGTACCCCACTGGCACTCAAAGGATTAAATAAAATATGAATCAGTAAGACACATCATAAATATTAAAAAAATAAAAAATACAAGTTTATTAAAAGTGTTGTCAAGGTTTGACTGAGATTGACAGACTCAACCTCAGGAGATGATCTAAATAAGACCTTCAGAGAGCTAATGAAACAAATGCAGAAACAAGCGAGGAAGTGGTGGGAGATAACTGGACTAGAGAATTATTGGAATAATAAAATAGTTCCTAGAGGACTATGCAGCATCCTTTCTCCTGCCAGTCATTTAATAGATAGAGATTTTCTGAAAGAATGGAATGCAATATTAATGAAGAGTTCCATAGAGTTAATGCAACTGATTATTAACACTGAAAAAAAAAACACGTACAATCCATTAACACTGAGGTGGAGAAAGAGTTGAAAAATATACAAGCTTTCAAACAAAGTGCTAATTTTGGTCAATTACAGCAAGATCTGCAAACTAAAATTGATAAATTGGCCTCAGAACTAAAAAATAGAAAATTTAAAAAGTTCCAAAGAGACAGTAAAGAACGATAAAGTGGATTTCCATGATACGAAATCAAAGGAAGATCAGAAAGATCTGCCCCACAAATAAATTGGAGAAAAAGTAGAAGGTTTAGAAATAACAGATCTAATCAGCAGTGTTTTTTAGGGAGAGGCCAAATGGAACAGACAACAGATGGACAATGGTTACCCCAGCTGAGAGACAGGAATGTTTGGGGATACAGAGGCAGGTGGTAGTAGAAGAGTTGGTTGATGCAAATTTAAATAATCAAAAGACCTCTGTTATAATTCATGAAAATTTAGAACAAGATACTAACTCGCTCCAAATATTCAATCTGTCTGAAACTGAAATAAAATATGAAGAACTCTCTTTAAAGAAAGGGTTAAACTATTGCCAATCAACTGATTTCAAACTATTTGATTGGCTAAAAGACATACATTTATTTGGACGAAAATTGCTACTATATAAATTTTTCAAAAACAGTGATATGGACAAAGAATTTGCATATAGTTATCTTGAAGCTCTAAAAAAATCTAGATTCACTTCTTAGTGAAAGTGAAACCTCTATGAGTCAACAAATTGGTCCATTCACTGACCTATCTACAAATAAACAATTTATACCACCTATGAGCATATCACCTTATGTAACTGTATTTATGGAGGCTGAAGATCTTGAAGAACTGTCAAATAATTTCTCTCTTAAAAAACCTCAGGTATCCACCTTGCCACGAAAAGAAATACAAGAGTTAAAAGACCTATTATCACAGTTCCCGTGAATCCTTGTCACTCTCTGTTGTGGCGCTCTTCCATTGGCGGAGCTGGATTGGCCCGCCCAGGGTGTCCCTTTATATACTGGGCCTATGGCACCTGTCAGGTGCCCTTTCGTGGTGTTCCTGTTCCTGCGCCATTGTTGCTGTGTTCCTGCGTTCCTGTGTACCGACTTAGCCCGTCTGACTACTCTGCTTTTCCTGCTCCATGACTGACCCGGTTCCGGCTGACATTCCTGCTCCGTGATTGACCTGGCTCTGGCTGACGTTCCTGCTCCGTGATTGACCCGGTTCTGGCTGACGTTCCTGCTCCGTGATTGACCCGGCTCTGGCTGACGTTCCTGCTCCATGATTGCTTCCAGTGTTTCTGCGAGATTTCGATCGCTTTCCTGGCGACTTTCTGAACTGTGCTTGTAGTGTTGCACTTACTGATCACGCTTCCTCTGCTGAGCTGTGGCCTCCGTTATTGAGCCTGTATGTACACTTGCAGAGCTTGTTGCCTCCGTTACCGAGCCTGTCAGAGAATACTTGCTGAGCTGTTGCCTCCGTTACCGAGCCTGTATGTGTACACTTTCCAAGCTTGCTGCCTTCGAATCTGAGCCGTTTAACACTTAATGAGCTGGTTGCCTCCATCACCGAGCCTATCCATTTACACTAGCAGAGCAGTATCTCCAACTAAGGTGCTCATTTCCTTGCAGTCGTTGCACCGCGTGGTGCTATTGGGCATACCATTAGCTCTTGCAGTGTGTTGCTCCGTTTCGGCACCAGAAGGGTGTCTTGGCTCTGGTCTCCTATTGCTCACAGTGTTGTACCATCATACCGCACCAGGAAGTGAGTTTGGCTCACGATATATTTGCTTGTGCAGTGTCTCCTCCATTACCGCACCTAAGGGGTGCTCTTGGCTCTGGTCCCATTTGCATATACAGTGTCTCCTCCGTTACAGCACCTAAGGGGTGCTCCTGGCTCTGGTTCCATTGGCTCTTGCAGTGTCTCTCCTCCGTTATCGCACCCAAGTGGTGGTATTGGCACTAGCTCCAGTCAGTCCTTGCTAAACTATTGGGCATATTACAATACAGCTATCTGGTAGTGATCCAGTTCAGTCGAACTGCTAGCGCTTGCCTATTGCACTACTACTGGGACTGTTTATATTCACCGGGCGTTGGCTAATCACCACAACAGAGACTGATTATTTGTATTGGGCATTAACCCTTTTATCTTCTTTGATTCTGTTGAGTGCTATTTGCTCCTACTATATTGGGCCTGTACTACATCCAATACTTGTCTATACCTGTGATTACCTATTCTGGCCCCCAGGGGCACTGGTCCTTATTTTTACCTCAATAAAACTGTGTTTTATTTTTAACCTTGGTCTGAGTGTCGTAAAAACCGTAACACCTATCTACTAATCAAAAGATTATTATAAAACCGGCAGATAAGGGAGGTAACATGGTAATAATGAATGCTGAATACTGCGTAAACGTCTATTGTCTTATAAAAACTGATATGAGAAACATACTGGAGATCCCACACAAAAGTATAAAAAAGATTTAGAACTAATATTAAAATGTGGTTTAGAACTCAATGTGATAACTACTAAAGAATTTGAATATCTTTTACCAAAATCACCAACCATAGCAACATTTTATAGTATTACAAAAATACATAAAAGACTACAAGCACCTCCTGGACATCCAGTTGTTTCAGGGAACAATTCCTTTCAGAAAGAGCCAGTGTCTATGTGGACAAAATCTTAAGGAAATTTGTCTTAGCTCTTCCTTCATACATTCGAGACTCCCAAGATGCAATATTGAATCTAGAGGGTATAACCCTTTCAAAAACAGACTTTCTAGCAATGCTAGATATTGAGTCTCTATATATGAGCATAGATCATGAAAATGGAATTAGAGCGACAAAAGCCTTTTTATCCACAATGTATTCTAACCCTAATAAATTTGTTCTGGCCTTATTAAGGTATGTTCTCACTCACAACTATTTTGTCTTTGACCAACAATTCTTCCACCAGCTAAGGGGCACAGCGATGGGGAGTTCCTGTGCCCCTTCATATGCTAACTTATATTTAGGCTGGTGGGAGGATACAAAGGTCTTTAATGACAATATGAGGCAATTCACTGTAAATATTGGCATTTGGCTACATTTTATAGATGATGTCATTTTGACATGATCTGGAACAAGAGAACAATTCAAGGAATTTGTGGAAACCTTAAATTCCAGTAACCATAATCTTAGAGTCACATCAGAATTGGCAGAAAACAAAATCTCTTTTCTGAACATTATGGTCCAGAAAAATCTCAAAAATGAATTGGTCACCACCATGTATCGTAAAAGTACTGCCACCAATAGCCTTCTTCTTGCACAAAGTGCACATCCTGAGCCTCTGAAGATGGGATTTCCTATAGGTCAGTACATATAATCAGAAGACTATGCACATCTCTGGAGGATTTTAAAGTAAAGGCCAAGGATCTACAACAAAGCTTTATTCAAAGGGGCTATACTATACATCTCTTTTATCAAATACAGAAGTAAAAAAACAAAATAAATAAATAAGATTGATAAGAACTTTTAATAATCATCATAAGGAAATTAACACAATTCTCCAAAAACATTGGCATTACTTGCATTTGGATCTAGATTTGATCGAAGTATTGGGGACAAGTAGATACATACAGAAGATCAAAGAATTTGAAAGACCATTTAGTGGCTAGTCACTTTAAAAGAGATTCACCAAAAATTGGTTAATGTCTTCCATTACTGGTTCCTTTCCTTGTAACAAATTTACTGACTGTGCAAATGTGACTAAAAGGTCAACCTTTTGCATGAGAAAAAAGAATTATGAAATTAGAGAATTAATTAATTGTCGATCTACAGGCATAGTCTACATGATGGAATGCATATGCCATAAAATTTATGTTGGTGAGACAACACGAGAATTTACAATCAGAATGTTGGAACATATTGGCGATGTGCGTAATAACAGAGACACTCCAATATCTAGACACATGACCATATATTATAATTCAGAAATGTTTCTCATGAAATTTACAGGAATTCAAAAAGTCATTCCTTCAAGCAGAAAAGGCGACTTTGATAAAATACTGCTTCAAAAGGAAGCACTTTGGATCTATCATCTGCAAGCAAAAGGTGAGCAAGGGTTAAATGAAGGTTTTACCTTCAAACCCTTTATTGAATTACATAGACTATCACTCCAAAGGAAAAATATGTAAGAGTATTAACAACGGAAATGAAGTAGTTCGATCTAATTTTATTTAAAAGTAAAATATTGGTAAGAATAACAAAAAATATATTTCTTCAAAAAAATGTTATTCATAAATCTCATCCCTTTAAGATCTAACGGTTATTAATATTAGGATGAGAGAGGGTCCATCTGACTGTATATGTATATTATGTTACATTAGACATTGACTTATGTTTGAAAGGAGATTTTGAACTACTGAACCGATACTATTCATTGTGGCAATTGTCAATAACTATCGATTTAAGAAACAAATGGTTGCTGGATAACAATGATGAGATCATCCGATGTTAGATAAAAGTGTATACTGATGAAATCATGTGTATGTACTACAACGTGAAGATGTGATACGGTATAATATATAAAGACTATAACACACAACTATTTTGAACATGTTTCATCGTACTAATGACTTAATTAAGTTTCGCATATTGAACCTTCTAGTCATCCGTAGGAGACTCGTTCGGAGAGGAACCAATCAGAGTGACTTTACGTTTGATTTGAACCTGCATACACAATTAGTCACTCATTATAAATAGCACTTCCCATGCACCGGCACCTTGCTATATGTGCCCCTGACAAAGCTGGCATAGACCGGCGAAACGTGTAAGGCTATTATTCCCTTGGGGGTTGTCTGGAGATACATACATTCTATACAATGGGAATCTGTAAAGAGATAACACTGCTTGCGAGATTATTAAGATAGTAGGTAGTTAGTTTCTCATATCTGCCTTGAGCTCCTAACTGATGTGGTAGTCCAATCACTTCGAAGAGAGCTCAACGAGGGTTAGTTAGAGACAGTTCAGTTAGTTGATATGAGTTTACACAGTGTTTGACCGATACAGGGATCCGGTCAGTGAAATAAACTCTGATGGTCACAAGAGTGAACGTGCATGAAATCAATACAAGGCACTCGTAAACAGGCACCAACTAACAGAGCCTGATTGAGTGCGGTTATATCAAGCACATAGAAAGTACCATGAATTAAACAGCTAATTGATAACCCGTTATGTACTTGATGAAATAAAAAGAACATATTTATTTCTCAAGTTTAACTGGATATACAACAATAAATGTAAAGGCAATGTAAAAATAATAAAGACATCCGTTAACCAGGTATGGTAATGTGTATAACTATTCTCTAACATCCGTTAACCTTTTAAGTACCTGATGAAATAAACACTTGCAGGGACATACATTTTCTTAACTCAAACTAGATATACAATTAGTTGTGAGGAATTTACCTACCTAACATCCTAAGTGTTATGATTTCTACTGATGCAATATTGAGTACTGATATTCCCCTATAGTATCCACTTTTCAGCCCCTCAGCCATCCGTATCAGAGAGGCTCATTTTTAATCCAGTTCCATTAAGCTGGATTGGTTTGTTGATTTTTATTTTATAGATATTGTGAATAAATAATGTTTAACGGTTTTTATGGGAAGAGAGTTGTAACAGAGACCGTATTGGTCCTAATACACAGTATTGAACTGATTCTTTCACTACTAGTGACTTAGGTCATTTGAAATCTTTTTCTGTTTTCTTTTCTTCATTTTTTGATTAACTAATTACTATAGAACTTGTGATACGACAAGATCATATTAGCCATGTTTTGATGTGTTCCATGGTATCCTCTAAGTGTTCTATGTCTGCTCTATTCCATGTAATCCTGTAAGTGTCCTATGTCTGCTGTATTCCATGGAATCCTGTAAGTGGTCTATGTCTGCTGTATTCCATGGAATCCTGTAAGTGTTCTATGTCTGCTCTATTCCATGGAATCCTGTAAGTGTTCTATGTCTGCTGTATTCCATGGAATCCTGTAAGTGTTCTATGTCTGCTGTATTCCATGGAATCCTGTAAGTATTCTATGTCTGCTGTATTCCATGGTATCCTCTAAGTGTTCTATGTCTGCTCTATTCCATGTAATCCTGTAAGTGTTCTATGTCTGCTCTATTCCATGGAATCCTGTAAGTGTTCTATGTCTGCTGTATTCCATGGAATCCTGTAAGTGTTCTATATCTGCTGTATTCCATGGAATCCTGTAAGTGTTCTTTGTCTGCTGTATTCCATGGAATCCTGTAAGTGGTCTATGCCTGCTGTATTCCATGGAATCCTGTAAGTGTTCTATGTCTGCTGTATTCCATGGAATCCTGTAAGTGTTCTATGTCTGCTGTATTCAAGGGAATCCTGTAAGTGTTCTATGTCTGCTGTATTCAAGGGAATCCTGCAAGTGTTCTATGTCTGCTGTATTCCATGGAATCCTGTAAGTGTTCTATGTCTGCTGTATTCCATGGAATCCTGTAAGTGTTCTATGTCTGCTGTATTCCATGGAATCCTGTAAGTGCTCTATATCTGCTGTATTCCATGTAATCCTGTAAGTGTTCTATGTCTGCTGTATTCCATGGAATCCTGCAAGTGTCCTATGTCTGCTGTATTCCACGGAATCCTGTAAGTGTTCTATGTCTGCTGTATTCCATGGAATCCTGTAAGTGCTCTATATCTGCTGTATTCCATGTAATCCTGTAAGTGTTCTATGTCTGCTGTATTCCATGGAATCCTGCAAGTGTCCTATGTCTGCTGTATTCCATGGAATCCTGTAAGTGTTCTATGTCTGCTGTATTCCATGGAATCCTGTAAGTGTCCTATGTCTGCTGTATTCCATGGAATCCTGCAAGTGTTCTATGTCTGCTGTATTCCATGGAATCCTGTAAGTGTTCTATGTCTGCTGTATTCCATGGAATCCTGTAAGTGTCCTATGTCTGCTGTATTCCATGGAATCCTTTAAGTGTTCTATGTCTGCTGTATTCCATGGAATCCTTTAAGTGTTCTATGTCTGCTGTATTCCATGGAATTCTGCAAGTGTTCTATGTCTGCTGTATTCCATGGAATCCTGTAATTGTTCTATGTCTGCTGTATTCCATGGAATCCTGTAAGTGTCCTATGTCTGCTGTATTCCATGGAATTCTGCAAGTGTTCTATGTCTGCTGTATTCCATGGAATCCTGTAAGTGTTCTATGTCTGCTGTACTCCATGGAATCCTGTAAGTGTTCTATGTCTGCTGTATTCCATGGAATCCTGCAAGTGTTCTATGTCTGCTGTATTCCATGGAATCCTGCATGCAGGGCTGGTGCTAGCATAAGGCAGCTTAGGCAGCCGCCTTAGGGCACGCAGCGGAGGGGCGCCAAAATGGGAAGCTTGAAAAGCCGGTGCTATTTGTGTGCGTCCGTCGTTAATCTGATTTGAGAGACACACATTGGCTGCTTCTGCTGCACTGTTTTACCGGCATTTGAGAAGTCAGTATTTGTGTGCATCCAGGTCCAGGGAGGGGATGGTGGGGGAGCCATCGGACTGGCATAGCTATTCAACCATCATTGTATGTTCCCTAACTTTTACTTAATTTCTGTTTGTTATAAGCCCTCATGTTATTATCATTGTGTGTATGCTCTCTGTATTACGGTATGTTACCTTCTTTCTCCAGTGACCCCGGAAGTTTGTGTGTTTCAAGTGGAGAGCACACATTAGATTTGAGTGTCCTACGTGACTAGGAATTCTCTAGCAGTAAGAACAGCATGTTTGCCCCTGTCCAGAGTCCCAAGCACAAGCTGACCCCTCTGTATATAAAGTGACCGAGCTCTTAGATAAAGGTATGCTGGCGATGTGGGATCAGTGTTCCCCTCTCAATTTACTTTGGCTGTCACTTTCCTGTCACAGGTACTGTGTACACGCAGAAAATTCCAAGTAGCAAAAGGGTTAAACATCACCGTGGGCCATCTGCACAGTGACTAATGTGGAGCTAGTCTGGAGCAAACCTAACGTTATCTTGGGAAGCAATTATACATTCCCTAACTTCCCATTCAAAACATGTGAATACTAATGCAGATATTCTTGATCTGCATTGGCAGTTGTTTTTTTTTTTACTAATTTTTATTTTTTATTTTGAGTCTTAAACGAACAGACACTTAAATTAATTGCAGTTTCATAATCTTATATATCATATACTTCCAGCTAGCTTCTGTGGGAAAAAAAGTTTATTTGATCTCTAACATCTAATCCTGAACTTGCCTTGTTAATGCTTGTAGGTTCTTAGACACCATTTGATTCATTTAGCATTTTGTTTTGTGCTTTTTGTAATGAGTGATAAGCTCACGTTTCTTCTATTCATGAAGGCTTAAAGGGATATTATTGTAACATTTTTTACAAAAGTGAATCTTGTAGCATGTAAAAAATGTATCTAAATGACCTCAGTCCCGTCTCTCAAATCTTTATGGTTTGATTGACATTCAACACTAAAGTTCCCCCCTCCTTCCCCTTTCCCTGATGTCAACGCTCTAGCTGACTGCAGGGGAATCCGGTCCCGGGACCGGCGGAGGTTCTTCAGCAGAGCCGAGATCACAAGATAGAAAAATAAGCAAGCACACTTTGTAGACCATTCCAATGAAGATGACGTCAGGGAAAGAGGAGGGGGGGGAAGTTTGGTGCTGAATATCTCTAAAACCATAAAGGTTTGAGTGATAGGAATTCAATCATTTAGCTTAATTTTTTAAATGCTACAAGATTTGTTTTGTGTGCAAGTCTATGTGTGCATATGTGGGAGTACATATAAGTGTGTGTGTGAGTGCAAATCTTTGTGTGCATATGTGTGGTTGCATGACTGTATGTGTGAGTGTATGTGAAAGTAGATACCTGTATGTGTGTATGTGTATGTAACACTGCATTTATTTAAGTTTATATAAGTGTATGTATGTGAGGTGAATGTCTGTGTATGTAACGGATGTTATCGTTTATTCTCTGGCACAATTATTTCCTGTTCCAAAACCATTTCTCTCTCTAAATCCGAGGTACAGAGATGAGCACAGCCTGTGCCCCAACATATGCCAACCTGTACCTCGGATGGTGGGAGCAGGAAGTAGTCTTCTCTGAGAAATTAGGAGACTAAACTAATAAGATACTGATATGGCAAGAATATATCGATGATATCTTATTCCTATGGCAAGGAAGTGAAAGGCAAATTGCAAAATTTATATCTATTTTAAACGATAACCTATACAATCTGAAACTAACAGAAGAACATAACTGTGACAGAGTAAATTTTTTGGATCTTAGTATAATCCTCCAGAATGATGGATGTTTGGGTAGTGACTAACATCGTAAACCAACAGCTACCAACACTATTTTACATAATTCTAGCCATCATTTACCTAGTATAATCCACAGCATACCTGTAGGTGAATTTCTGACAATCAGGCAAAATTGCTCTACATTAGATTCCTTCAAAATTAGAGCATTGGAACTCAAAGATTGTTGAAAAGAAGTTATTCCATTAGACAACTTAAAATAGCACACCATTGTGCATTACAGACCCCCAGAGAAAATCTTTTAACGGTGAGGGATAAGTCTGCAGATAATGAATTACGACTTATTACCAAATTTTACCATCATCACATCAAAACGGAAGAAATTTTGAAGAAATATTTGCCAATTTTGAAGCAAAAATTAAATCAGATTTTAGGCAATAAAATACCCACGAGCTACAGAAAGGCCAACAATTTAAACAATCGCCTAGTTCGAAGTCACGTTGAAGTTAAAAAGAAACCACCATTTTCAGTTAGTGGAACTCACATTGTAAATTTTGCCCACACATAACTAGATGTGAACAATTAGAAGACAGGAATGGCAAAAGGCACATTATTCATGATTTTATTAAATGTGACACCAAATGTGTAATTTATTGTTTACAATGTCCCTGCCATTTGCGATATGTGGGAATGACCAGTCGTATGCTCAAACAACGTATTTTTGAGCATTTTGGCAATATCAAACATGCCAGGACAGCTATAAGAGAAATTAACTCACAAGTATAGCAAAACATTACTTAGCGCCTATTAATGATTAGTGTACATAGATTTTACTATTCGCTATGACCTCTGAGAATCCAGAACCTTTCAGGGTGATTCTCTAGAGGAAGAAGTCACTCATATTAATCACAGTTAGCGTGGGATAAAGCACAGCTGATAGGGCAGAGGAACTTTCGCAAATGAACTCGACTCTGGTGTAAGGTCCAAGTCTTCTATGTCCACCACCGATCTGAGGGTAAAGTTCTGTAGGATGGTGGTAATGAAGAGGAAGAGTTCCATGCGGGCCAGACCCTCCCCGATGCAGACCCTCTTCCCTGTGGGGTGAGAGATATAGGAGGTTACCCATCAGCATCCTTGGGAAAAGAAGGACCATCATCATTTACTGTACACCCTGCATCAACCATGGCTGCAGTCAGTTTTTGGACTATCACTTTACTAACACATCCCACTCCCACACTATTCCTTTTACTTTACCCCTGCCCCTAGTATGTTTTCTGGACATTATCAAACTAGTGTGGATTTTACAAGTCAAGTGCACAACAGAACTGATTGATTGTGAAGTTTTTCAAAACATTGTGCCATATAAGTATATGTCTCTAGTATCTGTACTGTCAGCCTCAATCAAGGTTAGCATCAGGGTCCCAGTCTTTTTTTATTAGTATTTTATTAGCTTACTTATCTGTCACTGGCTACATAAAATTTGAACACCTGTTTCTTCCCCTCTTTATCTGTAGCTGGTGTTAATAAGATTTCATCTGCTGCTTTCTCTGACTTCCAGTGTCACTCCACAGAGGCTCGGAAAGCTCAGTTACAAACTTTCATCACCTGTCAGTCTTTTCTCAGTTCTGCAAGATTTTTGGGTATTTTGGTAAATCTCCTTTTTCCCTTCACACTTCCTGAGACTCCCCAAACACCTCTAACACAGAAAACAAATTGCATACTCACAAGACTCCCTAAACTAAACTAAACTCCAACTCCACTTCTCTAGCTCCAAGATTATGCTGTTTTCTCTCTCTCTTTCTCTCTCTCTCTCTCTCTCACACAAACATAATGCGAGAACCTGACTAGGGATGGCTGCATTACTTTTCATGAAAACTTAACGATTTTTCCCATTTCCCACAAAAATTGTTGCCTTTCCGCCTATGCAAAAATTAATTCCTTTTCTGCCTATATTAACACATTTTTTGCCTATATTTCCTATAGGTACTACATTTCTTACTGTAATATAACTTCTCCTGAGGGCTGACATTTAGAAATAAGTGGCTGGAAGTCAAAGTTGTGAGTCCTACAGCAACACAGGACTTGAAAAATGTGTTATCATGCAGAATGCATTTGTCCTTTGCCCACAACACTAACTTCCTGCTTAAGTGACACTGGACATATTCATTATTTATCGGTCATAGCAGTGGTCCCAAGTCAGCTGGATGGTGGCAAACTTTCTTCACATCCCTCCTCATCTGTGCCGCTGTTAATATATTTGTCCTGGCTTTGTCTGTCATGTCTGGTTAATGCTACCTGATATTCAGATGGTATGAGATGTAGGTTCATTTTTAAGCATGTTAGTTTCCCAACATTGCTGCTTGATAGCCGTGTCCTGCAGTCATTGACAATATAACCAGCCGCTGTGAAAACCCTCTCAAAATCAACACTTGCTGGAGGACAACTAAGGGTTTCCACTGCAGTATATGTCAATGCTGACCACACACACACTATTTTGTTTGCCAGTAGTCCATGGGGTCATTTTTTCTGCCTAAAACATAGCTGTCCTACAAGTATGCAGAAACCATTTCACATGCAGTGGGACCACTTCTGGGAGCTACACGGTGTTACTGTGTGTCAGTTACCAACCCATACTCAGGGACCAAGTCCCAAAGAGATGCGCTGCTACCACTACCACCACAACCACCACCAATGTTGTTTTTTTGCCACCACTGCTGAGACCCATGATGAATTGCCCTGTGTTCCAAATGGGATATTCTGGTTGATGATGTAGCTGCTTCTGCTGGTTGAAATGCTTTTCTGCCTTCCTTTGCACTATACTGACTAGATGTTTGTTGTGCCCTCACTTTCTCCCTCTCATCCTCTACAATGCAACCCTCCACTTGATCAATAAGCATGTCTCTATATTCCATGACAGAATCCAATTCCTCAGAGAGTTGCTGCTGATCACCATGACTCCTTGTTGTGACAAACATCTGATGGCCCTTTGGCAGATATTCTGAAATTTTGTGTTTAAAATGGGTGTCCAGCAAAGTGGCAAGAATGTATCCCTCGTTACTTTTAATGGACACTATACGAGGATCTTGTTCAAAGCACTCTAACATGTCCTTTACCAGCTGGTGCATGTCTGTATTGTCATTCTGGTAAGAATCCTCAACCATGCTCTTCTTTTTTTTCTGCAATAAAAATATCAGTCGTACAATTTCATTAATTCCTACCCCAATGCGACTCACCAGCATGGTTGCCTCCTCAAAGAGTTTCAGCAGCTTACATACATTGCATATTAGTTGCCATTGGCCAGGTGACAAAGAGGATCCCTCCAAAGCCTTCCAGTTTTGCATGGTGTACTCGCTAATGGCATTATTCTGCTCATACAAATGCTCTAGCATGTACAGTGTGGAATTCCACCTGGTAGGGACCTCCATTTTCAGTTGGTGATGGGGCAGGTTGTTAGGCTGTTGTATGTAATATAGAGCATTGAGTGCACTGTAAGAGCGACTAAAATGGGCACAGATTTTGTGGGCAATAGTAAACATCACTTTCAGGGTTTCGGATTCTGACAGGAATCTGGTCACAACTAAATTTAGCACATGGGGAAAGCAAGGCACATGCACTTTACTACCTATTCTCTAAGCAGAGATTAGGTTGGAGTATTTATCAGCAGACACAAAACCAGCTTTTAAGGATCAGGGTATAAGCCATTCCTCTATCACCTGCTCTAGCTTACTTAGAACATGTACAGCTTTGTGGGACTATCAAAACTCTTCATGCAGAAGGTGGCGTGACGATGGTATGGGCTATCCTGCTGCTGCTGCATTTTAATCACAGTGCTATAACCAGAAGCACAATTACTGGCTTTCATGTGATGCTGTAAGCTAGTGTTGTCCACTATCGGTGCTGGGAGGAAAACCCAGTGAGCAGCCACAGTCATATAGTCTGTTCTGTGCCCACATATCCACATATCTGTTGTTAGGTGGATTTTCTTTCAATATGCACTTTTCAGCCCTTTGCCCACCACACTAACCACCTGTTTGTACAATTCAGGCACAGCTGTTCTGGAAAAATAACTGAGGCTTGGGATATTCCAGAGTGGAGCTACACATGACATCAGTTCTCTGAAACTTCGGTTTTCTACAAAAGAATATGGCAGCATGTCCATTGTCAACATCTTGGAAACTTTGCCATTCCACAGGTGTACTTTGGGATTGTTTTGTGTAGTTTTTGATTCCTTCCCAGAAAGTCAGTCGGTGTGGGTTGGCATGACGTGGCCCTGGAACTTTACTTTAACAACATTACTAGAGAAGGTGGTGGAAGAAGAGGCATCATGTTTGGGCAGTCTATGACTCTTGCCATCTCCTACAGCAAAGCCAGAGTCATCATACTCCTCTGCAGCAGGAGCAATAAATGTTATTTGGACTGAACTAACTGTTGGCACTGGCAGTAGCACACTTTCAAACACATAAATAACTTCACTACTTCTTTTTTCTGACCTAGAGCCCTGGGAACTTTTTAAAATGCTTCTGCTGCTGCTAGTCATGACACCTTTGGCCTGCTGATAGTGTGTTTCCTAGTCAGACCTGTGGTTGTGCTTCAGGTGGGATCTCATAGAGGAGGTGCCTAGGTGTGAGCCTGCTTTCCCCCTACTCACAGACTTTTTGTACAGAAAATAGATAGCAACATGCTTAGCTTGAGGATCCTGAGTGAAGTATCTCCATACTGTGGACTTCATGGAATGAGGGATTCCTGAGGTGGTGCTACTACTACTACTATTACTACTACTACTACTGGAGCTAGATGTTGATGCAATTCTACTGCCACTATCACTAGGTGTCAAAGGTGCCGCGCTTACTGCAGCAGCAGAGACACTCATCATGTCTAACACTGTGGATGTTAACCTGTGTTCTACTGGGTACTCAAAACAGGTGTGTGGCTGAGTGGAACTTGGACTTTTAAGAGGTGATGATGCTGATGATGACTGATAGAGTGACTGTTTGCTTTTTGACATCTGTACTTGTCCAGAGTCAGACTTTCCAATGGCTTTCTCAAACACTTTATAGACAGGCACAGTGCTCCTTAAAAGTGGTGGAAGATTCAGCCTTTGACTTTCTGCTAACCTTATAGCCCTGTCATCATCCTCACTCTCAACTTCATCTGTATCCAAACAAGAGAAGGATGATGGAGGGATATTTTCTAGATCTGCATCATCATCAGTTATCCAAAGGTCATCCTCAGCAGCATCAGCATCACCTGACAGTACTTGCCCACCACTATCCTTATATTCCTCTAAGCTTTTAGAGGTCTCAAACAATTTATTTTTACTTTTACTATAACAAAGATCCCTACTACTTTGCGGCTGGGTGTTTTGATGCTTGTTTGTCTCACTATCTAATGCAGCAGGCAGTTCAGATGTTATACCTTCCTCTATTGTGCTATTGCCAGCATCATCAACACTTGAATGCGACTTGTAGTAGTCTTCAGAGTTCTTCTTATATGTTTCTTTATTTCTACTGGCACTGGTGGTGTTGGAACTAATTTTGCTGGGACCTTGACAAACTGCATCCTCCCTTGGAGTAGAGGGATCATCATCATTGACTGGCGCATGATGAAGCAACCATTACTGCAGTCAGTTTTTGAAGTACTACTTTAATCTCACGTCCCTGCACTGCCCCACCCCTCCCCCTTCACCCTGTGTGTGTCCTAGACATTAAGCAACTACACTGTGTTATTTTTTACTGTAAAGTACGCAACACAACTGTTGGAGCTATATGATGCCTTGCCTAAGCCTAGTCAGCTGTCTGTCACTGTCACCTAATATATTTAGTTCTTTATTATTTTTTTTAAGTTGTCCACCCTGTTGTCTTATCACAGTCTGTCCCAAAAAAAATTCAAACTGAAAAACAAAATCTACAACGTCTTTCCCCTGACTTCCCCACCCAGCACAGATAATAACAGCAAGATCAGCAAGCAAATAGGCCCCTAGCTGCCTGTGTCTTGACAGTCAGTCACATGGGATTTTGGAGTATTTGGGATGAACCTGCTTCCTCCGTTCTTCTCCCCATAGTGCCACACTGACTCTCCTAATACAGAGAACAAATGTCCTAACTAAAGGATTCCCTAAACTAAACATTAATTCTCCTATCTTCTCTAGCTCAAAAAACATATTGGTCTCTCCTCTCACAAACACAAAATGGCATACTTTGAGAGCCTGACAGCCTTTTCATGTGGTGGAGAAATATTTTTCTTCCCATTGATTTCAATTGGTGAAAAAGGTGGGAAAAAGCAGAAAAACTGCACTTTTCTCTTTAAATTATTGCAGAGAGGAAAGTGCCATCATTCACCGATTTCAGTTTGAGGTGAAAATTTGTGCCCATCCCTAAACCTGACACCCCTGATTGATATCATTGTAAACAGAAAGGAGAAATATTTTACAGTAAATATAGTGGCATTACTCAGTATATAAACACCACAAATCCCTGCAACCAAGAGGTCTGTTCTGCATCTGAAGGCCCACTCTAAAAACTGTTGTATTAACATTGAAAAGCAAAATTAACTTTTGTTAATATATTAAAAGCAAAATTTCAATCCCAATGTAGTGTTACTAGTGTCAGAGACTGGGAACAAATAAAAGTGTGAGTCAATACTCACACCATAAAAATCAGCGGAGCAAGTCTGGGAATATAGAGCACTGATTTAGTTCAATCTGTGACTACATCTGATTCCCCTGAAGTGATTAAACCTGCAGTATCAATAAATATTAGATTAACCATCTGTTTATATAAATATATTAGTCTATATATAGTGTGGTAAACTGTAAAACAAAAAGAAAATCAAAGGCCCGATAAGATAAGTATGATCAAAGAGTTTCTAAAAATCTCATTAGTCACAAGCAATCTCTAGGCTCTACCCTTAGGGCGGGCAAACAATAGTAATTCAGGGAATGATTCAGGCTTAGTATGGATACCAAGTTATTTCATAGGATCACATAAAGGGTCACATTGCAGTATCAATAAATCAGTACTCCCCCCAAAAAAAATATCTTTTACTCCAGTTCTCACTTTATAATAGAAGTCCCATTTATGCAATTAATGGAGAATCTACCACACATAGTATATTACTGGCAGAACACTGTATCAATCTAGTTTACTTAAAAATAAATATATATGCTAATAATATAATTCCTTGCAAAATATTACAGACAAGTAATTAGTTCTATTTCTTCATTTAAACCACCAGGCGCTTGGGTTCCAAGTTTAAAGATCCCAAAATAGTCCCTCTTACAGAGGGTACTGAATCTCCTTGGATCTGTAGCTGGTATATTTTCCAGACCAGTCACCATAAGGTTTCGGATTCTCCCTTTCACACAGTCATTGAAATGATGTGGGACCCCATGGTCTCCATGGTATCCTTTTATAATATCACATTTTTAACAGCATTCGGCTTGGAGCCGCATTCGGTAGGTCACCGTGTTGAAAAGGGTGACATGAGAATCTCAGCCTGCATATAACAAAGAGATTCCCATGTAGCTTCTTTTAAAAGAGATCTCACCTGCGGGGTTGGTTTGAAAAAAAAAAAGTATAATCGAGCATGGTGTCCGCTGCCTTTCCTGGAATAATAAACTGCTTTAGCTTTGCAAAATGTTTTGAAACTTGGTCCTACATAGAGGTATTTACTAAGGATAGATGTGTGCCTCTGTGCGTGCTGTTAAAACTGGGAAATTTAGAAAAGTTAACCAATCTCCATTCCCTTTTACTATATTTCTTTTATGATCCCCTTTTCTTTCTCACAGACAACGGGTTGTTCTTCCCACATCTTTTATGGCATCCACATATCAACATATATATGACAAATGTCTCAATCACACAATCACCCAATTGAATTTAATACAATGATCAAGGTGGAAAAAAGAGGAAAGTCTGCACTTTTCATGAAAATTTCCCACTTGGCAGGAAGTGCCAAGTGGAGAAAAATGTCCCTCTTCCCTACAGAACAACCTACGCGGCCCTGCACAAGACACACCCACTCCTGGTTCCTGGTGGATGATTCACATTTATAACCAGTTTACATGTAGGTAACCTCCATCCAATGGCCATCCTGAATCATAATATTAATCTTTAATTTTTATTGACTATCATGTCCACAGGACCTCAAACTCCACCCACTGATGTTTCTCTTCCCTTTTAAGAAAGCCTCAGAGTTTTGAGTCCTGAAGTTTGGCATGTCCTTCTCCATAGACACTATATTCAGCACCAATTAAAAATGAAGTATGGAGAATTGATCCACACAAAACTGACACATAATGGCCATTAGAATTTTCTGTCCAGTGGGGGCTAATTTACATGGTATTGCTGTCCCTTTAACTCCTTGATGACCAGAGGGGTGTGTATTGAATTGCTGAGCAACATTTTCCATATACCTTAGAATCACAAATACCTGTGGAGAAAGGCATGAATCCTTCATTCCTGTAGAACTTCCCATTTTCATCCAGAAAATGTCCAGGGTTGAACTGGTCAGGATATCTAAACAGTTTTGGATCCCTCAAAACCGAGCTGAGAATGGGGTAGACTGTGGTACCCTGAGAATGAGACAAATAAGTATATTAAGAATTGTGATTGCTTTACATTCAGTAATGTTCAGTTTCTAATTCATCTAAAAGGACCCCATCAGCTAAAAAAAACGTTGTTGATGTTTAGAGAACTTTTAACATCACCTATTTGTTGTAATAACCATTTTTGTTTAGAAAACTAGTTTTTGAGCTATTTAGACATATTATATTATGATAATTACGTAATGATGTGCAGACATTTGTTTTAGCCTAACATCATTTCTCCCATTCACTGACACTTAAACCTTCCAGTGATAAGGGCAAAGCATTTTGAGCAGTGTCAGTGAGTGGGGAGGTAATGTAGGGATAGGACAGGAAGTCAGTACTAGGGGCATTGGTCAATGCTTTACTGAGCAGTGTCAGTTAGTGGGGGAGGTAATGTAGGGTTCGGACAGGAAGTCAGTACTAGGGGCATTGGTCAATGCTTTACTGAACAGTGTCAGTGTCACGGTTTTTAAAGACGCTCAGACCAGTATGTAAAATAAAACACAGTTTTATTTAGCAATAATAACACATAAGGTCGCCCTCTAGTGGCGGTTGGGTGTACATCAACGATAGTGACTGGAAAATACAAATGTAGATGCACAAACGGAATATAAGTACAAATGTACAGCAGAGGAAGGGGTATAACCACAGAGGGTTAAGTCCTGGATAAATAACAGTTTCACAAGGAACTGTTTGGCACGCCCTGGGTGTAAGTAAGCTGAGCTTAAGGTAACCACAGAGGGTTAAGTCCTTGATTATGATCAGTCTCTTGTGTGGATGTTTGGCACGCCCGAGGTGTAGATAAGCTGTGCTGAAGAAATGTTCACTATAAAGTGGATAAGGACTGTCTCGCCACGGTGTGTAGTAAAGCAAAGCCCAATAGCCCCCACGGGCGTACCTACTGGAATGGCTACTGCTAGTGCAAGTGATATAGCCCCACGGGCGTGTATTGAACCGGCCTGCAATGCAAGAGCTCCCAAGCCTCCTCAGACTCTACCGGACTGAGTATAACGAGACAGGACCAATAGCCCAACTGAAGTAGTACCGGAATGCTAGTGCTGAAGCCTGTGCCCGCCACCACTCGGTATAACGGAATCGCCCAGTGTATACAACGAGAGAGAGAGAGAGCCAAAGTGTCCAACCGGCCTAATCGGAAGTGAATACTCTACTGGGATGGTACCGAGTTGCCGACGGAGAGCGGCCAACTCAGCAGGAGTATCACTAGGAATGAGGCTCACACTGGAGTAAGGAGAGGGGGACCGAGGCAGCACTGGTAGGGTTAAAAGGCACGTTTACACAAGGCTTTTCTGCAGTAGCACAGCTCTACTGTCTGAGTGAGGCGTACACAGCTCTGCACTATTGTAACACTGCACTGCACGAAGTAACACCAGGCAAGACAGCCGCACAAGTACTGGAACAGTGGATGATAATGTCGCGACGGTGACAACCGGAACGTAGGTCTTCTGGAACACGCTGTAGGTTGATCTTGCAGGAGGAAGTCAGCCGGGCCGGATCGGAGCACGTAGGAGGTAGTCGTACAAGCCGGATCATACACAAGCAGGAACGTCAGCCAAGCAGAGTCGAGGTCCGGAGGAGGTAGTCAGACAAGCCGGGTCATACACAAGCAGGAACGTCAGCCAAGCAGAGTCGAGGTCCAGAGGAGGTAGTCAGACGAGCCGGGTCATACACAAGCAGGAACACTGGAGAATGGTCAGGGCAAGCCAAATCGGTACACAGGAATCGGAAACGCAGCAACAGAACAACTGGCTCAGAAACACCACGAAAGGGCACCTGACAGATGGAATAGTCAGGTATAAAAAGGAAACCAAGGGGCGGGCCAAACCAAGTGAACAAATCACCCTCAACCATAGAAGGGAGTGACAGCTAGATCACAGGCACTGTGATAGTCAGTGAGTGGGGGAGGTAATGTAGGGATAAGACAGATAGTCAGTTCTAGGGGTCAGTCAATGCATTGCTGAACAGTGTCAGTGAGTGGAGGAGGAAGTGTAGAAATAAGACAGGAAGTCAGTGCTACAAGAGTTTAGCTTCAGAATCAACAGCTTGCAATAAAGGATAAAGCATGCCACACAGCAGCTGCTGCATGCATACAGCATACCTTATTATTTTCTTGTCCATCTTGTTCTGCAGATGTAGCAGTGAAAGTGTTTATGTGTGTGTATTCACACAATATGTTCCGGTCTGTTTGTCTTGAATGTATAATATTTTATGTCTGCATTTTATCTGTACATCAGTAGAAACTCAGTCAGCTCAGGTAGGAACTTGGATCTCCTGACTGTCTGAGTTACTCTCAATTATCAGTTAAAACTGTCCTTTTCTCAATGCTCTTTTCACCCTTCCCACCCAGAGAACAACTGGTGATCACCAACCCTATTATATAAAAGGCCAGTTGTGTTTGTCCCGATGCAGTCATGCGCAGTAGAGACTGCCCACGTTCAGGCAATGCAATTCATTGCGTACCCCTCTGGCACTCAAAGGGTTAACATTACCCAGACCTTGGCCGTGTACACAGGCTTCTACACTAGTATTCCAATAAAGAAACTCCAGCTCCCTCTCTTCCCTGTCTGTCTCTACACTAGGGAGCATCCAAAATTCAGCACAAACTGACAACGTGCAGGAAACTGACCCCATTTTATACTGTAGTACCCCAGGAATACATACTGTATGTGGAGGGGAAATACATTACTATCCTCATTGATGTCAATGCAGTGACAAAACGTAATCAAATGTAAAACTACTTTTTGTGGAAGTGCTGCTTTTCACATTACACTTTTGAAGGAAAACATTTCCCGTCCATAGTTACTGTCAAGCTTGTTAGGTGTCCAGATAGCACTGACTGCTCAAATCAGTTTGAGAGATTACATTTAACCCCTTAACGACCGCGCGCAATGCTATGACCGTCACACGATTTTTGCATTAAGGACCGGTGACAGTCATAGCACGTCATGTACAGTTTACTTACAGAGCTCCTCCGGGAGTAAAAACGGGGAGTGAGATTGACCGCTCCAAGACTCTCTCATTCCCCAGTGCGTCGTGCCAAGGGATTAAAGAAGACGTGAGACCTCCTGTATTATACTCTCCTTTTAAATTACTATGGCCTGAAAATCCCAATCATCCCTGTGAATTTTGCATCTTGCTTCAAGAAATAACATCTTCAACCAGTTCTGGACGTCATTAGTTCCACAGAGGTGACATGATAGTGGTTAGCAGTAACATGTAACATAAACTCCATCCACTGCACATATTAATATTAACCCTCTAAGGAACAGAGGGAGAGTGCAACACACTGTTTTGCAATGTGCTTCTCATCCTTCTGGTCTTTATATGATTAACTCTTTGAGTGCCAGAGTGGCACATGTTATGTACCATTCTGGCATTCAAAGGCTCACACACACTCTGATTGCTGTAATTTGACCAACATGTCTGCCTCCATGAACATGAGACATGGGCAGTGATATCTGTAGTTTGAGAACTGGTTGTATGATAGAAGGCAGAGAGTTGTTGTACATGGAACTTTTTACTTTGGTCTAAAGTTGTAAGTGGGGTGTCACAGGGGTAATTGAAAGTAGTGTCTCAATCTTTGCTGATGACACTAAGCTTTGTAAGGAAATACATACAGAGCTGGAAGTTTTTTCTCTGAAGAAGGATTTAGATAAAATGTGTTAATTGTCAAAAAAGTGGCAGATGTCATTTAATGTAGATAAGTGTAAGGTTATGCATTTGGGCTTCAGAAACAAACTTGCTACATATATTCTAAAGGGGAAACAACTTGGGGAATCCTCATTAGAGAAAGATTTAGGAGTACTGATAGACAATAGACTTCACAGCAGTGTGCAGAGTCACTCAGCTGCTACAAGAGCAAATAGAGGACTAAGAAAGAAAAGAAAAAAAGAAGAGAGACTAATCGTTTAGTATGTTGATAAAATCTGGAAACAATTTTTTTTTCAACTGACCGTTGGAATTGGTGTTTTCACGGAATTGAGAGATCCTGTTGCGGGGAGGATCAGTGCTAATTTTCCCCACTGGCCGTTTGACCGGTATCCAGAGATTGGGACTGGTCATATTGTTCCTGTGAGTATACCATCTTTGTATTTCAAGTATAATATGTATTGTTATCAATACAGCTCTCCTCATATTTTTTCTTTGTGTAAATAGGGTACTAGCCTCCATAAAAAGAGGTGTAGATGCAAGGGATGCTAATATTATCCTACCTCTATATAAATGTGGGCAACAGTTCTTAAAATTTTAATTTTTCAACTGTAAAAAGTGCAGAGACGTGCAACAAAACTGATAAAGAGATTGGAGGATCTGAGTTATAAAGAAAGACTAGCCAAACTGGGTTTATTTAGATTAGAGAAAAGACGTCTAAGTGGTAATATGATTACTGTTTAAAAATACATACAAGGTCAATACAAAGAACTCTCCAATTAATTATTCACACAAAAAACTGAGCTAAGAATGAGAGGTCATCCATTAAGACTAGAGGAAAGGTGCTTTCAACTAAAGCAAAGGCAGGGATTTTTTATAGTACAGGTGGCAAAGCAATGTAATTCTTGCAAATACTGTAACTGCTTTCCAAAAAGTAATGGATATACATCTAGCACAGAACAATATTTAGAATTATGACACATGATTTCAATGCAGATAGGTTGTTGATCCATGAAACTATCTGACTGCCGTTTAAGTCAGAAAGGAATTTTTTACCCACTTGGGGTTTAATTAGAAATGGCTTCAGTGTTTTGTTTTTTTCCTTCCTTTAGATCAACAGGGGTGTTTTGGCATGGGCTGTACTTGATTGACGCATGTCTTTTTTGAGCCTCGTCAACTATGTTTCTATGAACAAAGGATACATGGCAAAATTATTAAGAGCCATGAGGTCTTACCTTTGGTATGACATAGTCCCGGAAGTGAGTGTCACGAGTCACTTTATGGGGAAGCCCCATCGGTGTAATGTCAATGAACCTCTGAATCTCATGGATGACGGCTTCTGTGTACGGCATGTGGGAACGGTCATCAATACAGGGAGCCCTGCTCCTACCAATGACCTGGTCAATCTCCTTGTGGACACGTTCTGTAAGGATGAAAAGAAACAAGAGAGTGTGGCATAAGCATAGAACTTTAGTCTAAATTGCAAAGAACCTGATTACAAGGCATGCTTTCAGAAACACCTAAGTATGGCTATAAAATCCTAATAGCCCCTACAATTGTTCTCGATTTGTGCTTTCGTTCAAGAGATAACAGGTTCAATCGGTTTTGGATGTCATGTCCATAGAGGTAGATATGACAGTTACTAGCAATATGTTGGTGGCCCTTTCTCCTAGACCAGGAGTGTCCATGTTCAATCCTCAAGAACCACTATCAGGCCAGGATTTAACGATGTTCCCACTTAAAGTGACAATAACAATTAATACGTAAAAAATATAGATATTGTAGATTTTACCCTCCTCAGTAAAACAAATATACTCCCATTATTTGGTGTTTTATTCAACAGTTATTACAGCTCAGACTGTCCTATGGACAGCTATGGTCAGTTGACCATAAATCTCCATAGGATGGTCTAACTACAGCTACTGTAAAATGTCAGGCCATTGATATACTACACCTAAATAATTCAAGTTTGAGCTGACATAACTTTCTCTGTCGTCCAATATGGAATACAGGTACCATGGGGATTGACCTTCCTTTGGAAGGTGGAACACATAAAAAGACAATGTCTTGAGGGTGGAGCCTTCCATCCTCTTCTGAACTGGACATGGCTTGGAACACTGCTGCTTAGTTTTAGTTTGTTGTTTTTCTGTAGATAGGGGGCTATCACAATTCTTCCATTAGTAGGGTTACCATTACTGGGCTTCCCTGGAGTGGATTGCCCAGTGTGCAGGTACAGTGTGCAGTCCACGTTTTCACTCCCTGCAGTGCCTCTCCTAAGACAGAAGATGTGGACTGGTGAGTTAACCTTTGAGTGCCTTAGTCCACTTTGTTCCTACTTGTACATTTTCATACAGGGGTCTATCGGAACCTTTTGGTTCTTGCACTCATGCTGGGTATGTTATTACTGTTCATCCTCTGGGTTATGGAGCATGGATGGCTGTATTGGGACTAGTTAACCCATTCACTGCTGGTTTCTCTGAGATGGGGGCTTTTCTTTCGCTTTTTGCTTCAGGGACCGGTGTCTTTTATTCCCCTCATGTTCCCTGGGGTCAATATATAATTTGGAGTACTTTAAATTTTGTCCATTTTTTGAATGCACAGCTCCTTTAAAAATGCTTCCCGTGCAGCCACCATCTTTGCTCCATTGACTTCTATGGGCAAACTTCTCTGGGACATATTTCTGCAACCGATTATCAGAGTGGGCTCATTCTTCTTGTCTCCTCATGTCCTTTCATTTGATTCATGCCCTGAGTGTCATGAGGGCCCCTGAGGACCCTGACAAGGGTACATCCACTACGGATGTTTTCCAGAAGTGTAGGGAATCCTCTACTGTATTTTGCCTTAACAACATTCTTAATCAGATTCTTCTAGATGAGTGGAAGACACCAGATAAGATTTTCTAAGCTGTAACCCTTTTTTTTAGGCAGTTTTGGTACAGTGGGCCTTTCCTCTGTCTGTGGATCCCCCAATTCCTAGGCTATCCAAGTCCACCTCTCTGTCCTTGGCGGATGCTGTGGGACTTAATGATGTGGCAGATAAGAAGCTTGATTCTATCCTCAGGTCTAATTCTGCAGCCACTGGAACTGCGATGAGGCATATATTTGCCTCTGCCTGGCTCAACAGAGGTATTGCAGTCTGGAGTGAGCAGATGATGGAAGCTGTCCGTGTGGATGCCCCCAAAGAGGACTTGTTGGTGTTTCTGGCCAACATGATGGAGGCTAACACATATGTTTCAGAAGCCCTCTCTGAACTGGACAGGTTTTTTCCCAAAGCGTCAGCTTTCTCTGTTACTATGCAACATACCTTGTGGCTTAAGATTTGGTCTGCAGATCAATCTTACAAGAAGTCAATGATTTCCTTAACTTTTCAGGGCAAATACCTATTTGGACCTGAGCTGAAGCAGATTATCAGTGATGCAACTTGGAGCAAGAGCAATCTGTTGCCTCAGATGTCCTCTAAGCATCCTACCATGGCGAGGAAACTGTGTCTTTTTTGTCCCCGCCAAATGGAGGAGCAAAGGCTGCAACCTTCTCAGGCCTACACCCATCGATCATCCCCACCAAGCTCAGACAGCAGTGGCAGCCCCAATGAACAGCTCTAAGACCTAAGTCTGTTAAGACCTCTTCCGCAAGACTTGTGGAACCTGGTCCACAGGTTCCCATAGGTGAGCATCTTCATTTGTTTTGAGATGACTGGGAAAGCTCTATTGTGGACCAGTGGGCTTTGCAGGTGATCTCGGAGGGGTACAGAATTGGGTTCAAGTCCCTTCCTCCTTTCTGTTTTTTTCCAGTCCAGAGTACCAACAACTAAGGCTAAGCCAAGGCTTTTCTGCGAACTGGTGCAATCCCTTTTGGACAAGAAGGTTCTGATTCCAGTACCTCACCAGGTGCAAGGTTCAGGTTTCTATTCCAACCTGTTTGTGGTTCCAAAGAAGGACGGTGGCTGGACTCAAGAGTCTCAACTTATATGTGAAGACTGCTCACTTCAAGATGGAGTCCTTGTGCTCTGTCATTGTAACTCTGTGCTCAGGGAAGTGTCTGGTGTGTTTAGACCTTTAGAATGTGTATCTACACATCCCGATCCACCAGGACAGTCAAAGGTATCTGCCTTTAACTAAAAGCATTACCAGTTCACTGCCTTGCCATTTGACCTGGCATCAGCTCCTCGGCTGTTTACCAGAGTCATGGGGTCCCTGTTGGCCTTCATTAACACCTATGACATTCACTAGACCCCTTACTTGCACAACCTTTTGCTCAAGGCTCTTCAGTGGAACTCTTGGATCAGCAGGTCCAAGAATGTGCTTGACTCCTGGTACACCATGGAGTAGATCCAGTTCTTCTAATTGAGGCAGTGGTCCTTATGCAGGGTACAAGGCCAGTCTGATGTGTCTGGGCACCATCTTAAGGTTGCATGTTTTTTCTAAAGAGACTTTGAAGAAACTGTGAATATTGAGTTTCAAATTAATATTTGTGGAAATTGTTATGCAAAATATGCAATTTTTTTCATTCTAATTGTAAAAACTAAAAATACATTTTTATTTCTATATTTGTACCTTTCATTACACCCTTAATAAATGAATTATTAAATGTCTGGGTTTCCCTGAGACTTACAGATACTGTGTCAAGGGTGCTTTAAGGCTGAGAACCACTGTATATTTTATCTCCCATTCTCTCCATAGACCTCATTAGAAATCTGTTAGATTAAACCAGTGATAACTCTTGTGAACTGCGATGTAATCTAGGCATAAATCAACCTTATTATAACATATTGACATCCTGTATCCATTTACCTTCTACCTCCGGGTGCTTTAGCAGAATCATCAGGCCGTAGCGTAGAGTAGTGCTGACGACGTCTGTACCGGCATCAAAAAGATCAAATGTGGTATGGATAGCACCTAAAATGTGAAATTCGGTCTGCAGTTCATCCTTCTCCTAAGATGGGGAAAGAAGAAAAAGGTTTTTTTTTTCTCTGAATGCCATTACTCCAAAACTGTAACCCATTGCAACCCAGAGGGTTGTGCACACCCCTCTGGCACTCAAACAGTCAAAGAACAATCATCATGTCTGTAAGCGGACTTAGTATAAATCTCTGATCAGCATTCAAACTGCTATCTACTATTCCCAATAACACACGAACCAAATTAGTATATTTCCTAACCTTATAGGGCGGATAAACCTCATTAACCCCTTAACGACCCATGACATACATGTACGTCATGAGATGGATGTCAGGACGTACATGTATGTCATAGAATTCCGGGCTCTCTGCACGCCGTTCGGGGAGTCCGGAATCGGATCAGAAAAAAAAAAAAACCCTCTGTGGTTGTTAAGTGACGGTCACGTGTGTGCGCAGCCGGTCGTTAAGGGATTAAGATGTTTTTTTTTCTCCTTATATATATCATATTAAATTCCCAGACCCCCATCCCTAAGAAGCACTTTTAGGATATTGATATGATAAACACCAAGTTTTCTGGAGGTAAAAGAAGTTCCGAAGTAAACTGAGTACTCTCAAGAGACTAGTAAATGAAGGCAGGCTCCACTTGTCAGATTTATACACATGTTACTTGGCGACACAGGGACACTGTACCTTAGCATACACTAACCCTGACAAGTCACATACATTTGTTCAAGTGGAGAAGGAACTGACACACTGACAACATGAACTGAAAAACTTACTTTGTGAAGGACCTAATATTAGTACAATACCAACCACCCCATCCAGAACTACAAACAAAGCATGGTCAACTATACAATCACTTGTAAGCTACAATATCATGGACCCATATATTCCTTCATGGGAACCACTTGGCAGAGATCATCTATGTCAACTTGATTCTGGGCACATGTGGTGCAGATATGGTATCACAAGAATTGGCCAACTATATCAATAGGGACTGCTGAAAACCATTGAACACGGCTGCAACTTTCCACATTCACACTGCTATCTACTATCACCATTAAAAAAAGCACCAAAATTAGAATCTTTCCTTTATAACTGGAAAAGATCAGAAACAGTTATTGAACTTGACAGTCTATAGGTGCGATGGGAGCAGAACCTTGGTGAGATTTAGAATTGAGAGTGGGCAGTCCACCAGGCAGTGACAATGCATTCTAAGCACAAGTTAATTGAACTTAAGATCCTGCATAGGGAATACTAGAAACCTATGAGGTTGCAGAAAATGGGGAAATTGAGTGACCAGTTTGTTTGAGCTGTGGTGCAAGTCATACATCTTATTTGGTAATGCCCGGGAGGCACTATTTTAAACAGTTTAGTCACACTATTTCAGGGTTACTAAAGTCCCCTGTGCCTTTCTCCCCAAAATTATGAATGTTTTCTATTCTTCCAGATGGCAATTACCCTAAACATGTTATCAATATGTTTTATGAGCTACTAATGATGGAGAGGCAAGTAAAGGCTCTGGCATGGATGTCTACTTCCCACCCAAGTCATACACACTGGATTCAAGTAGTTAATGTATGCACAGAGGGACCCCAGCTAAATTTGACAAGATATGGGGTCAGTTACATACAAAAAGAACAGCGCCTCTGTAAATTTCAAGGCCACCGTGATATTGCACCTAAAAAATTCAAGTTTGAGCTGTTATCATTTTTTAATAAAATATCTCTCAGCAGTGGTAGTACCCTTGTTTTACTCAGGGGGATAAACCCTGGAACATTTTTTACATTTTAAGTATTACTATCCCTTTAATGTAAGATGTTGGGAATTTATAATAATGTTCAGTGCTATTAAGTGTAATGGAAATTTGGGGAATTGTTAAATTATAATCCTATCCAGTAATACTCAGATACATTTTAACTAGTGATGAGCGAGCACCCCAATGCTCGGGTGTTCGGGTGCTCTGACCGAGCACCCCCGGAGGCTCGAGTGCTCGGCCGAGCACCCGAGCCCCATTGAAGTCAATGGGAGGACTCGAGCATTACACCAGGCACCCCCTGCTCTGATGAGGGGAGGGTGCCTGGTCCATAGGAAAAGGGCAGAAAATTATGGAAACACCACAGAAATGGTTCAGGGACAGCATAGGGAGGATGTCTGGATGCATCTTGGACTCCAACATCGCTGCTGGGAACGATCTTTCGCCCGTAGTACGCCATTTTTACAGACTGACCGTAAAACACACAAAAAGGAAAATAGAAACGACTTTAGGCGAAAAATTGTTACCAAACAGTATTTGCTGTATATTTACTTGTATATCATCTGCAAATTCTCCAAAAAATTTCCTCGATTTTTCTGAACTGAGGCCATGATTAAGAGGGAAACGTGCGCAGAGGCAAATTCTCCCAAAAATTTCCTTGATTTTTCTGAACTGAGGCCATGATTAAGAGGGAAACGTGCGCAGAGGCAAATTCTCCCAAAAATTTCCTCGATTTTTCTGAACTGGGGCCATGATTAAGAGGGAAACGTGCGCTGAGCCGACCATCTAAAACATTATGGGTGAGGGTCTGCTGCGGAGCTGACCATCCTAAACATTATATGCGAAGGCCCGCTAGTGAGCTGACGCTATAAAACATTATATGAGAGGGCCCGCTAGAGAGCTGACCCAATAAAACATTATATGAGAAGGCCCGCTGGTGAGCTGACCTATAAAAAAATTGTCAAACAGCGCCCGCTGGTGAGCTGGCCCTATATAAAAATTATATCACAGGGCCCGCTGGTGAGCTGGCCCTATATAAAAATTATATCACAGGGCATATGGAAGAGGAGGAGGAGGATGAGAAGATTAAGAGTCAACCATATACCCGTTTTTTGGGTGGAAGGGGTGAATGGGAATAAAGAGTATTCCCATCATTGTAAATAACATATATAAAGTGAGTTTATGTTCCCCCAGGGCTTTCCTCCAGTGGAGTGGAGAAGTCAGGGGAAATCCAGGCCTTGTTCATTTTTATAAGTGTCAACCTATCAGCATTGTCGGTGGAAAGGCGGATACGCTTATCTGTTATGATGCCACCAGCAGCACTAAATACCCGCTCAGACAGAACGCTGGCGGCAGGGCAGGCCAGCACCTCCAAGGCGTAGAGTGCCAGTTCATACCACGTGTCCAGCTTGGACACCCAGTAGTTGTAAGGCACAGAGGGATCATTGAGGACGCTGACACGGTCTGCTACGTACTCCTTCACCATCTTCCAAAACTTTTCCCTCCTTGTGACACTAGGCTGCGCATCAGGGTGAGGGTGCTGGTGGGGTGTCATGAAGGTGTCCCACGCCTTGGAGAGTGTTGCCCTGCCTTTGTCGGAACTGCTGTGTGCTCCCCTTTTCTCCCCTTCTCGGTTGGCCAAGGTAGCACGTACTCTGCCGCCAGCGTTGTCAGATGGAAAATTTTGGAGCAATTTTTCAACAAGAACCTTCTGGTATTGCACCATTTTGCTTGTCCTCTCCACCGGAGGAATGAGAGATGAGAAATTCTCTTTGTAGCGGGGGTCCAGAAGGGTGAACACCCAGTAATCCGTGTTGTCTAAAATGCGTACAACGCGTGGGTCACGGGAAAGGCAGCCTAACATAAAGTCAGCCATGTGTGCCAGAGTACCAACAGTCAAGATTTCGCTGTCCTCACCAGGAGGATGACTCTCAATCTCCTCATCCTCTTCCTCCTCTTCTGCCCACCCACGCTGAAGAGATGGAACTAAAGTTCCATGGCTACCCTCTGTAGCGGAGGCAACCGTGTCTTCCTTCTCCTCCTCCTCCTCCTCCGCCTCCTCCAATTGTCGCTGAGAAGACGAAGTGAGGGTGCTCTGGCTATCACCTTGTGTAAGCTCTTCCTCCCGCATTTCCACCTCTTCCACATGCAAAGCGTCAGTTTTAATTGTGAGCAGCAAGCGTTTCAGTAGACACAGAAGTGGGATGGTTACACTGATAATAGCGTTATCGCCGCTCACCATCTGTGTCGATTCCTCAAAATTGTGTAAAACCTCACAGAGGTCTGACATCCATTCCCACTCCTCACTTCTGATTACAGGAAGTTGAACGGAGAGGCGACGACCGTGTAATAGCTGGTACTCCACTACTGCCCTCTGCTGCTCACAAAGCCGGGCCAACATGTGGAAGGTGGAGTTCCAGCGCGTGCTCACGTCACACAGCAGCCGGTGAGCTGGCAATTGTAAGCGCTGCTGCAGCTTCAACAGGCCGGCTGAAGCTGTAGATGACTTACGGAAATGTGCACACACGCGGCGCACCTTGGTCAAGAGATCATGCACATTGGGGTAGGTTTTTAGAAATCGCTGAACCACTAAATTAAATACATGCGCTAGGCATGGTACGTGTGTGAGCTTGCCGAGCTCCAAAGCCGCCACCAAGTTACGCCCATTATCACACACAACCATGCCTGGTTGCAGGTTGAGTGGCGAGAGCCACTGCTCGGTCTGGTGACTAATCCCCTGCAACAGCTCTGAGGCCGTGTGCTGTTTGTCCCCAAGGCAGATCAGCTTCAGCACGGCCTGTTGACGCTTCCCCACTGCAGTGCTACACTGCTTCCAGCTACCGGCTGATGGGGGAGTGGCGCTGCGTGCAGAGAATTCGGAGGTGGAAACGGAGGAGGAGGAGCCAATAACGTAGGTGCTGGCGGAAACCCTGATGGAGGTAGGGCCCGCAATCCTCGGCGTGGGTAGCACCCGTGCCATCCCAGGGTCCGAGTCGCTCCCAGCCTCCACGACATTCACCCAGTGTGCCGTCAGGGAAATGTAGCGTCCTTGGCCACAAGCACTTGTCCATGTGTCAGTCGTTAAGTGGACCTTCCCAGTAACTGCGTTGGTCAGGGCACGGGTGATGTTACGGGACACATGGTGGTGTAATGCGGGGATGGCACACCGGGAAAAGTAGTGGCGGCTGGGGACCGCGTACCGAGGGACAGCTGCTGCCATCAGGCTGCGGAAGGACTCAGTCTCCACAAGCCTAAATGGCAGCATTTCGATGGCCAGTAATTTGGAAAGGTGTGAGGTTAGTGCTATGGCCTGTGGGTGGGTGGCTGGGTATTTTCGCTTGCGCTCAAATGCCTGGGGTAACGACATTTGGACGCTGCGCTGGGACAGGGAAGTGAATGTGGTCGCTGATGGTGCTTCAGATGGTACAGGTGCAGGGCGGGAGGTATGCGGGCCTGCGCCTTCGACAAGCGATTGGCCGGCACTGAAAACAAGGGAAGAGGAGGCAGTGGTGTGGCCTGCAGACACAGATGGGCGATCCAGGCGTTCCTCCCACTTATTACGGTGCTTGGATGCCATGTGTCGGATCATGCTGGTGGTGGTGAGGTTTCTAGTGTTCATGCCTCGGCTCATTCTGGTGTGGCACAGGTTGCAAAGTACAATTCTTTTGTCGTCCGCACTTTCCTTAAAAAAACGCCATACCGCGGAACACCTACCCCTTGGCAAGGTAGATTTACGCAAGGGGGTGCTCCGTGGAACATTTGCGGGCCGGTTTGGTGCGGTCCGCCTTCTTTCTGTAGCCACACCACTGCCTCTTCCAGCCTGTTGCGGTGCTGCAGATGGCTCACCCTCAGGACTGCTGTAATCGCTCGGCTCTACACCTTCCCAGGTGGGGTCAGTCACCTCATCGTCCACCAAGTCCTCCTCCACTTCCTCACTCTGATCATCCTCCTCATGTCTTGATCCCACCACATACTCAGTCATTGACAACTGTATATCATCCTCCTCAACAAGGTCTTGAGACAGTAATAGTGGTTGATTTAATGGCAACTGTGTCTCATCATCATCATCATCATCCACTACTTCCTTTGACCTTAAATGCCGTTCACATCTGTCATCTTCTTGTGATTGGGTACCCTCCAGAGGTTGTGAATCAGGGCACAAGATGTCATGTTCCTCTGCAAGCGTGCTTGGAGAGAGGGTCAAATGAAGGATTGGTGATGAGACGAGCTCCTCACTATATCCCAGTGTGGGATCACTTCTTTGACCAGACCCTCTATGGTGGGAGGAAGGATGATCAGAGTGAGGATTATGTTGACCAGACTCTTGGCTACTGAGAGTGGACTTGGTGGAAGACAGGGTGGTGCTTAACCGACTGGAAGCAGTATCAGCTGACATCCAACCGACCACCTGTTCGCAGTGGTCGGACCTCGAGAGTGATGTCCTGCGACGCCCTGTAAAATGAGACATGAAGCTAGGTATGGTGGATGTCTTTCTTTCTTGTGCTCTGGCACCAGGCACAGTTTCTCCGCGTCCTGACCCGCGCCCTGAACTATCAGGATCACGTCCACTTCCCCGTCCCTTTTTACCCGCCTTCTTCATATTACACGGAATATGTGCTGCAAATCTGCAACTGTGCAGAGTACACAGAATATGCTGCTAAACTGCGGTGACGCACACTGAATGGAATATGTGACTTTGATATTTTAGTTTGAAGACTTAACAGTATTTCTTCCTATTCTGCAACTCTGCAGAGTACACAGAATATGCTGCTAAACTGCGGCGAAGCACACTGAATGGAATATGTGACTTTGATATTTTAGTTTGAAGACTTAACAGTATTTCTTCCTATTCTGCAACTCTGCAGAGTACACAGAATGTGCTGCTAAACTGCGGTGACGCACACTGAATGGAATATGTGACTTTGATATTTTAGTTTGAAGACTTAACAGTATTTCTTCCTATTCTGCAACTGTGCAGAGTACACAGAATGTGCTGCTAAACTGCGGTGACGCACACTGAATGGAATATGTGACTTTGATATTTTAGTTTGAAGACTTAACAGTATTTCTTCCTATTCTGCAACTGTGCAGAGTACACAGAATGTGCTGCTAAACTGCGGTGACGCACACTGAATGGAATATGTGACTTTGATATTTTAGTTTGAAGACTTAACAGTATTTCTTCCTATTCTGCAACTCTGCAGAGTACACAGAATATGCTGCTAAACTGCGGCGAAGCACACTGAATGGAATATGTGACTTTGATATTTTAGTTTGAAGACTTAACAGTATTTCTTCCTATTCTGCAACTCTGCAGAGTACACAGAATATGCTGCTAAACTGCGGCGAAGCACACTGAATGGAATATGTGACTTGGATATTTTAGTTTGAAGACTTAACAGTATTTCATCCTATTCTGCAACTGTGCAGAGTACACAGAATGTGCTGCTAAACTGCGGTGACGCACACTGAATGGAATATGTGACTTTGATATTTTAGTTTGAAGACTTAACAGTATTTCTTCCTATTCTGCAACTGTGCAGAGTACACAGAATGTGCTACTAAACTGCGGTGACGCACACTGAATGGAATATGTGACTTTGATATTTTAGTTTGAAGACTTAACAGTATTTCTTCCTATTCTGCAACTGTGCAGAGTACACAGAATGTGCTGCTAAACTGCGGTGACGCACACTGAATGGAATATGTGACTTTGATATTTTAGTTTGAAGACTTAACAGTATTTCTTCCTATTCTGCAACTGTGCAGAGTACACAGAATATGCTGCTAAACTGCGGCGAAGCACACTGAATGGAATATGTGACTTTGATATTTTAGTTTGAAGACTTAACAGTATTTCTTCCTATTCTGCAACTGTGCAGAGTACACAGAATGTGCTGCTAAACTGCGGTGACGCACACTGAATGGAATATGTGACTTTGATATTTTAGTTTGAAGACTTAACAGTATTTCTTCCTATTCTGCAACTGTGCAGAGTACACAGAATGTGCTGCTAAACTGCGGTGACGCACACTGAATGGAATATGTGACTTTGATATTTTAGTTTGAAGACTTAACAGTATTTCTTCCTATTCTGCAACTGTGCAGAGTACACAGAATATGCTGCTAAACTGCGGCGAAGCACACTGAATGGAATATGTGACTTTGATATTTTAGTTTGAAGACTTAACAGTATTTCTTCCTATTCTGCAACTGTGCAGAGTACACAGAATGTGCTGCTAAACTGCGGTGACGCACACTGAATGGAATATGTGACTTTGATATTTTAGTTTGAAGACTTAACAGTATTTCTTCCTATTCTGCAACTATGCACAGTACACAGAATGTGCTGCTAAACTGCGGTGACGCACACTGAATGGAATATGTGACTTTGATATTTTAGTTTGAAGACTTAACAGTATTTCTTCCTATTCTGCAACTGTGCAGAGTACACAGAATGTGCTGCTAAACTGCGGTGACGCACACTGAATGGAATATGTGACTTTGATATTTTAGTTTGAAGACTTAACAGTATTTCTTCCTATTCTGCAACTCTGCACAGTACACAGAATGTGCTGCTAAACTGCGGCGAAGCACACTGAATGGAATATGTGACTTTGATATTTTAGTTTGAAGACTTAACAGTATTTCTTCCTATTCTGCAACTCTGCACAGTACACAGAATGTGCTGCTAAACTGCGGCGAAGCACACTGAATGGAATATGTGACTTTGATATTTTAGTTTGAAGACTTAACAGTATTTCTTCCTTTTCTGCAACTCTGCACAGTACACAGAATGTGCTGCTAAACTGCGGCGAAGCACACTGAATGGAATATGTGACTTTGATATTTTAGTTTGAAGACTTAACAGTATTTCTTCCTATTCTGCAACTCTGCACAGTACACAGAATGTGCTGCTAAACTGCGGCGAAGCACACTGAATGGAATATGTGACTTTGATATTTTACAGTTTGAAGACTTAACAGAATGTGCTCTAATCTGCAACTTTGCACACTAAACAGAATGTGCTCTAATCTGCAACTTTGCACACTAAACAGAATGTGCTCTAATCTGCAACTTTGCACACTAAACAGAATGTGCTCTAATCTGCAACTTTGCACACTAAACAGAATATATGAATTTTTTTTGTTTTTTTCCCCCCACACAAAATAAACTGCTGCCCCCACACACAGTAGTCCTAAAAAGGACTTTTGGGTCTTTTTTTTAACAAATTTGCTTGTCTTCTCCCTACACTGACTTTCCCTTCCTATCCTCATCTCTCCCTGGCTAAGACTGAGCCGAACTCGCTGGTCAGGTGCTATACAGCACCCGACCACGGGTTCTGGCCAGCCAATCAGTGTAATGCCAGCAGCCAACATGGCTGCTGGCATTACACTGATGTCAGAGCCTCCCTGCACGTTTATTGGCTGCGCAGCAGCCGCGAAACGTGCGGGGAGGAGACCCGAACATGGCGGGCGAGCACATGCGGTACTCGTACGAGTACCGCCATGTGCCGAGCAGAGCGATGCTCAAGCCGATCCGAGCATCGGCCGAGCATGCTCGCTCAACACTAATTTTAACTGCACTGTAGTAAATAATATCCTAGATGTGCAGTTGACTCGTTCCTTGTCAGCCTGTTATTACTCTGGTACCTAGTTCACCTCAAGGTCCCATTGCCCCATAATGGGGACAGTCAGATCACAATCAATTGTTTTTCATTCCACTCAACTATAAGTTTGAATTAATAATTCCCTATGTTCACAATACCATTCAGACCATATGTATGACTAATGCAGCAAGAGTAACCCACAAATGGAATCGTAATCTGGCCCTGATCAACTACCTGCAATGCTATTAAAGCTTAGTGCCTCAGTCATTGCCCATCCTATTGTATCCCTAATTAATCCGTCCCTGTCATCTGACTATATGACCAAAGGCTGGAAAGTGGTTAGTGTTGTGGTTAGCCACAAAAATTGTGGGAAAAAATGCAGTTTCAAATTACACACCAATATCCCTACTCTCCACATTGGCTTAAATCCTAGAGAAATGTGTCCATGTGCAACTGTATAAATATTACCAGATGACCATTTTTTTCACCCCACTTCAGTCAGGCTTTCGATTAAATCACTCAGCAGTCACTGCCCACCTAAAAGTAACCAATAATATCCAGACTGGCATGGAAAATGGTGAAATCACCAGAACTATTTTTCTAGATTTCGCAAATGTCTTTGAAACAGTAGACCACAGAATTCTGATAAGTAAACTTCAAAGTTTAGGATTGGGTACTCATTCTCTAAACTGTTTACAATCCTATTTATCAGACACTATGCAGAATTGCAACAACAGAGAACACAAGTGGATAAAAAAGAGGGAATCCGGCTATAAATGAAAAAGCAATTTTTAAATAATTATAACACAATCCTCAGTGCGAATGAGTACTCCACTTATAAACAACTGTGTGTGTAACTGTATGTCACATAAGGAATGCACAGCCCACAAAGCCACAATTAAAGGAAAACTCACAGTGTATACAACATCTACAAAAATAGAGCCCACTTAGACAAAAGGGTATATTCTCAAAAGGACATGTTGGTGAAACAGTTCTAGATGTATTGGCCAAAAAACACAGCTTAAAGTAACCAGGACTGATCACCAAACATAAATTTGAACTTATCTAATAACATAAAGTGGTAGACTGCGCAGTACAGAACAATGCAGTCATGCACAGTAGAGGGCGCCGGCTTCAAGTCATTGCTGAGGGGGGCGCTCTGAACAGCCCAGCAGCCCTGGGCTGCAGACTTTTTAGACCATTCCAATGAAGTCATTCGATTTAAATAACACGATTGCGGCTCTGCTGCAGAGCCTCCGTGTCGGATGGCATGGATCTCCTGCTGACAGCTTTACAGCTGCCAGCAGGAAACATCAAAGTTTGAATGCACATATCTCTCAAACCACAGCGGTTTGAAAGAAACGTTTTTTGCATTCATTTCTACTTATTAAGCTCTACACAATGCAAAAAAGTAGTAGTTGGACATTACTAACCCTTTAAATTTAAAGAGATAGCAGTGTGATAACTGTCCATTATTTTAAAGATTGCTGGGATTCAGGAAAGGAGGGGTTAATCAAAGGTAGAAGGGATATGGGGAGGGTGCTAGGACACATAGTAGAATCAGCTATGGGAATGGGGGAGCTATTGTCTCCCTGTCTCCCCTGCCTCATTTTGGAGTCATTTTAAAATGTTTGTAGCCCTCCATAAAGTGAATTGTAGAACCGACCAGCTAGAAATATCTGTGCAATCAGAAAACACCCAATCAGCAAATATTTCCACGTGGAATTGAAAAAAGAAAAGTTGAGTGATTCTGTGAAAAACCAAATACATGGGGGGGGTACATCTCATATTGATTTTAATGTGGCATTTAATCCCTTGAATGCTAGGTATGTCTCCAATGCAATGCTTAGCATGTTTTCCTTTAATCAAGTAGCAAATGTTTGTGTTTTTCATTAGCAAATGCATTTAACCGTTTACCCCCTGGCACTAGAAGGGTTAAAAAGATAGCCATGGCTAAAACATTCATCTTTTGTGAGAGGATTAGAGACTGGTACTAATTCAACAAAGCAATTAGCACACATTCTCATATATCTGCCTAACTGTGCCATTAATTTAGGGGCATGTACTAACAGTGCCGTTAATTAGGGGCATGTACTAACTATGCCGTTAATTTAGGGGCATGTGCTAACTGTGCAGCTAATTAAAGAGCATATACTAACTGTGCCGTTAATTTAGGGGCATGTGCTAACTGTGCCGTTAATTAGGGGCATGTACTAACTGTGCCGTTAATTAGGGGCATGTACTAACTGTGCCGTTAATTTAGGGGCATGTGCTAACTGTGCCACTAATTTAGGAGCATGTGCTAACTGTTCCGTTAATTTAGGCACATGTACTATCTTTGCCACTAATTTAGGAGCATGTACTCACTGTACTGTTAATTTAGGATCATATACTAACTGTGCCGTTAATTTAGGAGCATGTGCTAATTGTGCCACTAATTTAATGGCATGTGCTAACTGTGCCATTAATTTAGGTGCATGTGCTAACTGTGCCGATAATTTAGGAGCATGTACTAACTGTGCTGTTAATTTAGGAGCATGTGCTAACTGTGCCATTAATTTAAGAGCATGTGCTAACGGTGCCGTTAATTTAAGAGCATGTGCTAACCTTGTCATTAATTTAGGAGCATGTGCTAACTGTGTCATTAATTTAGGTGCATGTGCTAACTGTGCCGATAATTTAGGAGCATGTACTAACTGTGCCACTAATTTAGGGGCATGTGCTAACTGTGCCGATAATTTAGGAGCATTTACTAAATGTGCCATTAATTTAGGAGCATGTGCTAACTGTGCCGATAATTTAGGAGCATGTACTAACTGTGCCACTAATTTAGGAGCATGTGCTAACTGAGTCATTAATTTAGGTGCATGTACTAACTGTGCTGTTAATTTAGGTGCAAGTGCTAACTGTGCCGTTAATTTAGGTGCAAGTGCTAACTGTGCCTTTAATTTAGGAGCATGTAGTAACTGTGCCACTAATTTAGGGGCATGTGCTAACTGTGCCGATAATTTAGGAGCATGTGCTAACTGTGCCCTTAATTTAAGAGCATGTGCTAACTGTGTCATTAATTTAAGAGTATGTGCTAACTGTGCCCTTAATTTAAGAGCATGTGCTAACTGTGCCAATAATTTAGGAGCATGTACTAACTGTGCCGTTAATTTAGGTGCATGTACTAACTGTGCCACTAATTTAGGAGCATGTGCTAACTGTGTCACTAATTTAGGTGCATGTACTAACTGTGTTGTTAATTTAGGTGTATGTACTAACTATGCTGTTAATTTAGGTGCATGTGCTAACTGTGCCATTAATTTAGGAGCAAGTACTAACTGTGCCACTAATTTGGGGGCATGTGCTAACTGTGCTGATAATTTAGGAGCATGTACTAAATGTGCCGTTAATTTAGGTGCATGTGCTAACTGTGGCATTAATTTAAGAGCTTGTGCTAACTGTGTCATTAATTTAAGAGTATGTGCTAACTGTGCCCTTAATTTAAGAGCATGTGCTAACTGTGCCGATAATTTAGGAGCGTGTACTAACTGTGCCGTTAATTTAGTTGAATGTGCTAACTGTGCAGATAATTTAGGAGCATGTACTAAATGTGCCATTAATTTAGGGGCATGTGCTAACCGTGCCGTTAATTTAGGTGCATGTGCTAACTGTGCCTTTAATTTAGGGGCATGTGCTAACTGTGCCACTAATTTAGGCGCATGTACTAACTGTGCCACTAATTTAGGGACATGTGCTTACTGTGCCATTAATTTAAGAGCATGTGCTAACCTTGTCTTTAATTTAGGCGCATGTGGGGGCGTGGCCTGACACTCATGGCGCTAGCAGCATAATTTTTGTGCTCCGGTACATCCTTAAGTTTTCTATTAAGTTTAGCTAGTCCTGCTTATCCCCTTTCACTAACTGGGAACCCCTAGTGTTCTTGACCGAATGAAGTCGAAAAAAAAGTCTCCCGCAACCTGAACAGGCACTATTACGGGCTACTTTGCTCAAGAGCAGGTCAACGCGCCTTCTACCTCTTCGCGCCCTTCTACTCCCGACGAGCAGGAAGAAGACGCCATTTCTCCTGGTGGCGGCCGAGGCTCGGACAACACTCAGGCTATCATGGCTAGTGATATCTCCCTCTCCGCAAGCGAGTCTGCACCACCAAGTAAAGCGGACCTCTTACATTTGGCTACCTCACTCCGGGATGACTTTTGGAGCTTCGTGGACGATATCAAAGAGGCTTTCCGCTCCGAGATCGCTGCCATCAGGGCTGATTTGGTTCAGATTCAAACCCGGGTCTCTACCATGGAACAGAAAAACTCTAAACTGGAGGAGCGTTTCACCGCGCTGGAGCAGAAGTCTGCTACACAAACGGATCAACTCCGCCATCTGATGACCCGTCTGATGGACCTTGATAATAGGGGACGGAGGTGCAACCTGAGGATTAAAAATCTCCCCGAAACGGTTCTAACCTCGGACCTTAAATCGGTTGTCACGACATTTTTCACTGATCTCCTGGGTGAGTCGCAGACGGATCCGATCCATATAGAGAGGATCCACAGAGCTTTGAAACCCAGGGACAATAATTCCCCAAGGGATGTCATAATGTGTTTTCATAGATATGAAATCAAGGAGCTGATAATGAAGAAGGGACGTGACCAACCCTCTTTACATTGCGCGGGGGCTGAAATCCAGCTCTTCGACGATCTGTCGCCTTATACCCTCCAGCTTAGGAGAGAAATCAGGCCTTTGACAGAGCATCTTCGCACTCTTCAAATCAGATACCGATGGGGCTTCCCCTTCGCCCTCACGGCTACCCTCAACGGTACTACCGCTACTCTATTCTCACCGGAGGAGGTGGCCTCATTTTGTGCAACCCTAGGCATATCTATGCCTGCCCCGGCTGAACACCCTTCCACCCCGCCTCACGCACGATCGCACAAACGTTTGGAGTGGTCCCCGGGCTCACCGGCTAAGAGATCCAAACAAAGAAAACTAGAGATGGGATCATCTACCCTTGCCTCAACACCTGCTGAAGTGGCCTGGACCTGAAGTGTTCATAGAGTTATCTCTGCGGTTCTATTTCTGCCACGACCTGTGTGGACTTTTCGGGCCACGGGATGGACGCACTCATGGGGCCTAGTGGTTTGCACTGCAGACTGTTGACCTTCTTCATGGGACTCTCCCAGCCTTGAGGTACTGTTTAAAAGTTACACATGTTTGGACCATTTGCGAGCATGTTGCCTCGCTTTATACGAACAATCCCTGTATTACTGGGCCACGGATTGCACCCAGCTGACACTAGAGACTATTGTTTGATGTTTAACCTGTCTCATAGGCCTATTGAAAGTTATAAAGCAGAAGGGAGTTACGTATTGTTCTTAACTATATATGTGGGTTTGTGCGGGAGGTGGGGGGGGGGAGGCGGGGGAATATGAGATGCCGTGTAGAGCTTTGCTATAATAAATATCATTTACTACTTTTTTATAGGGAATATTGATGTATAATGTTTTTTTTTATCTGTGGGTTACACGTTGATGGAGGGGGTAAATTGGGCTGTTGAGAGCGACTGGTCGGGACCCCATCTAGGGACTATATCTTCCATTGGCCCTCATATTGGGACCCCGTTGGGAGACTGGATCTTTCACTGGCCCTCATATTGGGACGACATTTAATTACAGGGTACCCTCTTTTTTTTTTTTTTTTTTTTTTCTGCACTCTCCTCCTCGGAGTGTTTGACAACACTCTTAATTAAGCTCCTTTCACGACTGAGCCCCACCCCTTGATCTGCCTCGGGGTCCTGATTGTCGCTCTCTGCATCCATTTTTGGCATACTGGGTGGGGGGTTGGCCCCCCTGAGCTACCTCCCGCGTCCTACTATGCCCTTTCAATACTGCCTCCACTACCATTGTACTCTTAACAGAGCCTTACATCAGCTTTGGTCCCCCCTTTTGACCTCTGCGATTTCCCTTCTGCCTGAGTGTACTCGGCCTACTCCCCCCTGGGACGCTCCCGCGCGAATCTATACCCATGGAAACCCCATTCACTTTCCATATATATTGGCTTCTCTTTGCTATTTGCCGCTCACTTATATTTTATCTACTCTTAGGCCTTTCCCTCTTACATCACTATCATGTGCAGGCCTGACATCATTTCCCTATAGGATGTTTCCGGACACTGTTTCCCCCTTACTCTACTTTTCCATCATGACTGTACACACTCCCCGTGACAATCTGTCACCCCAGTCCGACTTGCTCTTAGCTTCTGAGTTCTTTCTGTCTTGTCCTGCCGGACTTCTTGTATCTCTGTCCTTCCTGGTATTTCCTTCTTTGCTTCTCCTTCCTCATTTTCTCCTACCCCCTCTGACTCTCTCCCCATCTCTCTCTCTTCCTCCTCTCATCTTCCTGGTGGGCGGTTCTCTCGGTGAGCTGGGGGGCTCAGGGACTGATTCATGGTCCATCTCGCTATGTTGCATCTAAAGGTGACCTCGCTCAATGTCAGAGGTTTGAACACTCCTGAAAAGCGATCCAGCCTTTTGCGAGATTGTAAACGGCTTAAATCAGATATGGTTTTTATACAAGAAACCCATATTAAACGCCAGACACACCCTCCTCTCTCTAACAAATTCTTTCCGCACACATACTTTTCCTCATCGCTTGAAAGGAAACGGGGTGTTGGAGTCCTGATTCACTCGAAGGTCCCATGGACCATGTTAGATTTACTGACAGATGAAGAGGGGCGGTACATCTTTGTGAAGGGTAAGATTCATAATCGGTTATTCACTCTTGCGAATGTGTACTGTCCCAACCGCGCACAAATCTCCTTCCTTAGGAATGTACTGGCTAAACTTGACTCTTGGGCAGATGGTACCCTTCTACTGGGAGGTGATTTTAATCTGGCTATCAATCCAACATTAGACACTTCCTCGGGGATAACCCCTTTCCGCTTTCCCACCTTAGTCAACTGCGAAGAGCTTTGCATAACATGTGCCTTTTAGATGCATGGAGGATTTTACATCCTTCTGATCGCGATTACTCTTTTTTTTCCGGCTCTCACTCATCCTATAGTCGCATAGATTACATCTTCCTTCCGCATTTCATGTTACATCACTTGACCTCCGCGGATATCGATCCAATCTCCTGGTCCGATCACTCCGCGGTCTCAATCACCTTTAATCTCCCAGATGTTGGGCGACCTGAGAGAATATGGAGACTCAATGATACCCTATTACACGACAAAGACATTATGCATTCCACCTCTAAGGCTATCCAAGATTACTTTTCGACTAATTATTCTTCTGATGTCTCGGTTCCAGTCACATGGGAAGCACACAAGTGTGTGATTCGGGGCCGTCTCATTCAATTGGGTTCCCAGAAAAATAGGGAAAGAGCTAAATCTTTCGATAGACTTCTCTCGGGCATCAAGACTCTGGAATCCGCCCACAAAAAGTCCCTTTCCGAAGCGGATCTTGGCTCCCTTCAGACAGCGAGGGCATCCCTGAACTTAAGGCTCAGGGCCTCATTCCAAAAATCCTACATGTGGCATAGATACCATAAATACACCCAAGATAATAAATGCGGTAAGGCCCTGGCACAATTTGTTAAATCTCGCAGACTGAAATCTTATGTGCCATGTATTAGGACCACACAGGGTGTTTCCTGCACGACATATCCCCAAATTGCTTCTGCATTTCGTGACTATTATCACTCACTTTATAATCTTCCCCTTGAAAACCTTACCCCTGATACTCACCGCACTGTCATCAAAACGTTCCTTGACAAAGCTTCTTTACCGACACTTTCGACTGAAGCCCAGGAATCCTTAAGTGTCCCGTTCTCCGACACAGAAGTCTTAGATGTTATCCGGGCATTGCCCTTGGGGAAAAGTCCGGGCCCTGATGGGTTCACAGCGCCTTACTACAAAACTTTTTGTCATGTACTAACTCCTCATCTGACCCATTCATTCAATGCAGTCCGTGAAGGCGCCCCTTTCCCTAAGCAAGCTCTAGATGCCACTATTATGGTCTTACCTAAACCGAATAAGGATGGGTCCTTATGCAGCAATTATCGACCGATTTCACTATTAAATATAGACGTAAAGATTTATGCTAAGATTTTAGCTAATCGGTTGAAATCTCATCTCAATCATTTACTTCATTATTCCCAGGGTGGCTTCACGCCAGGTAGGCAGGCATACCATAACACTGCAGCGGTGATATCGCTTGCCCAAAAGGCTGTTCGACAGGGCTTTCCGGCTATCTTTTTGAGCACCGACGCAGAGAAAGCCTTTGACAGGGTGAATTGGTCATACTTAAGGGCGGTAATGGGAAAAGTAGGCCTTGGTCCCACATACATTAATTGTGTCATGAGTCTTTATTCTTCCCCCTTCGCCAGGATCTTGGTAAATGGCACTTACTCTGCTCCGTTTGGCATAGGCAACGGCACCAGGCAGGGATGCCCTCTCTCCCCTTTATTGTTTAATCTCTCACTGGAACCTCTATTACAACTAATTAGGGATGATCCTTCTATTCATGGTTTCCACATACATAGATCCACCTTTAAGGTGGTGGCTTTCGCCGATGATGTGTTATTAGCCCTTACAGATCCGGAAGTATCTTTGCCCCGCACTTTGGAACTCTTACAGTGGTACTCGCGCGCCTCTGGGGCCAAAATAAATTTAGCCAAATCCGAGATACTTAACTTGACCCTGGATGAGAATTCTTCTGCTTTACTTAGACGGCGATATCCCTTCAAATGGGCAGAGTCTTCAATTAAGTACCTGGGGATTCACATCTCCCCAGATCTGCATAACCTAGCACTCATTAATTTGACTCCGCTCTCACACTCCATCTCAGCGGATTTCAAGAAGTGGTCATCCCTCCCCATCTCTTGGATGGGTAGAGTGAATATAGTTAAAATGATTGTCCTTCCCAAGATCCTGTACATTATTAATGCACTACCTATTCGGATCCCCATGTATGTCCTGAGATCTCTGCAGACATCTATTAATACTTTCATATGGGCTAATACTAAACCCAGGATCCGTTTCCTTATTCTAAAACAGCCTATAACTCGTGGGGGACTCGGTCTCCCTGATCTAATCTCATACTACCAGGCATCGGCTCTGGCTAAATTTACGGATCTCTCATGGTATAATAGAAGATGGTGGACCTGGACCATGGTTGACCATCTTCGCTTAGCCGATCCGCTCCAGTTATTACTAATGGATAAACAGCGAGTGCCCAAATATTGTTGGGACCATATTATCATGGGCCATTTCCTCTCGGTGTGGCACGACTTGAATAGGACCGGTTCCTTTTCTATGCCGCCTTCCCCTCTCAGGTCATTAGTGGGCAATCCAGATTTTCCACCGGGCATGCCTCCGTCAAGCTTTTCAGATTGGCTTTTATTTGGCATTGACACCCTCCAATCTTTAGCGGCTCTCCCTCAACCTGTTACTAAAGATGCCCTCCAATTGAAATGCCCTGGTCATGAAATTAAATGGTGGGAGTATCTACAAGCTCGAAATTGGTGGACCCCTCAACTCAACCTTAAAGGCGGCTTTAGAGACCTGTCTCCTTTTGAGAAAATTCTATCTTCTATTTCCGCTCGCTTTAAACCTTTGTCCTTCTCTTACTCCATGATTATTTCCACCTTCTCTCATTCTAAATTGTATTTCTTTCGTCTTTGGGAAAAGGACCTACAGTGCACCCTCGAGACGGATACGTGGTTCTTGATTTTGAAGGGGTTTATATGCGTACTCTCGCTCTGTTAAGCTGAAGGAGCTCAACTACAAATTGATCTCCAGGTGGTATCGTACCCCTCTTCAGCTATCCAAGATGTATGCAAATCTCTCCCCCTCCTGTTGGCGATGCCAGGGCGACATAGGCTCATTCTTTCATATCTGGTGGTCGTGTCCCCGAATAACTCCCTTTTGGAAAGCTGTCCGCTCGTGCATTAACTCTAGGCTAGCCCTGGATCTCCCACTTGACCCTCTCCTCTTTTTATTTTCTTGTCAATTGCATTTACCTCACAGACCCTTGGGGGTCCATAAGGTTGTGGTTCACTTTCTTCTCAATGAGGCCAAGGCACTAATTCCCCTTTATTGGAATGACTCCAACACCCCGTCCCTGAACATATGGCTCCAGAGGGTAGCCTCAATGCTTCTACTCGAATCATGCCATGCACGCGCTACGAACTCTATCGACTCTTATACTAAACGGTGGGAAATCTGGTTACGCGTTTAAACTGATAGTTATCATTGCTTCTAAGTTCCTCTGACGGTGAGCTTTGTCCCTACTACCTTGACCAACACCTCTTTCTTTTTATACGACCTGCTGACCCCCCCAGCTCTCCGGGATATTCTGACCCGCCATGTTCCTCTGTCTATTTTCTCTTTTTTCTTGTTTTTCTCTTCTCCTCTTCCTTTCTTTCTCTCCCCTCTCCTTCTTCATTCACCTCTCTTCTTACTCTCTCCCCTCCTCACTTACTTATCCCCAACTATCCCATTTTCTTCCACTCTAATCAGTCACTTCTTTGGACCAATTCCTTTTCAGGAGTTTGCTCTCCCTCTATCCCTCATACAGCTGACTGCATCTTGTTCTCATCTCCCTTCCTCTACGGACTAAAATTTTCTCCATTGCACTTTATCCCCCACACCTGGGGTTCGATTTATCTGCTCCACCCCCTATTGAGATTCCATTTTACTTTAAATAAAGGAGATATGTGGGTTCTTCATTTATTAATGTGTATGCTTTCTTATACTTGCTGTATGACAATTTGCTTTTACAAGTTGGTCCAACTTTTTGTATTTTCTCAACTTTCTGTACGTAATTCACATGCTACTTGTTGTATGTTTACCTGTATTCCTTGTTTCTGTACAATCCTTTTTTGATCTTAAACTCAATAAAATTTCTCAAAAAAAAAAAAAAATAAATAATAATTTAGGTGCATGTGCTAACTGTGCCGCTAATTTAGGGACATGTGCTTACTGTGCCATTAATTTAAGAGCATGTGCTAACTGTGCCACTAATTTAGCAGCATGTACTAACTGTGTCATTAATTTAGGAGTATTTACTAACTGTACCACTAATTTAGGGACATGTGGTAACTGTGTCATTAATTTAGGTGCATGTACTAACTGTGCTGTTAATTTAGGTGCATGTACTAACTGTGCCACTAATTTAGGAGCATGTGCTAACTGTGTCATTAATTTAGGTGCATGTACTAACTGTGCTGTTAATTCAGGTGTATGTACTAACTGTGCTGTTAATTTAGGTGCATGTGCTAACTGTGCCATTAATTTAAGAGTATGTGCTAATTGTGCCCTTAATTTAAGAGCATGTGCTAACTGTGTCATTATTTTAGGTGCATGTGCTAACTGTGTAATTATTTTAAGAGCATGTGCTAACTGTGCAGATAATTTAGGAGCATGTACTAACTGTGCTGTTAATTTAGGTGCATGTGCTAACTGTGCCGATAATTTAGGAGCATGTACTAAATGTGCTGTTAATTTAGGAGCATGTGCTAACTGTGCCACTAATTTAGGGGCATGTGCTAACTGTGCCGTTAATTTAGGTGCATGTGCTAACCGTGCCTT
>CM074726.1:185188644-185307773 GCA_037306005.1 Rhinophrynus dorsalis
CTGGACCACACCCGAGCCCCTACTACAGGTCTGCACCTGTACAGATGAAGAAACAAGGTAGGAAAAGCACCACAGGTCCACACCTGTACGACAGTAACCCAGGAGCAGAAGAGGCCACTAGAGCCACCAAGATACCCAACAGGTTATCCACTGGAGCGTTGGTATGCTGGTTGCGCAGCGGACAACCCTGGGTAAACCAAGGTAGATAGTAAGATAACCGGAAGTCTGATGGCGAAATGCTATAGCGAGCTGTAGGTCAGACCCAGAAGGAATCTAGGACAACCAGAGACACACACACACAGAGAGGGTAGTCATAAAGAGCCAAAGTCAGCACCAGAACAGATAGTCAGCCAGGCCAAGGGTCATACACAGAGACGGTAGTCTACCAGAGCCGCAGGTTATGCACCAGAATGGTTCTCAGACAAGCCAGGGTCATACACGGAGCGGGTAGTCAGAACAAAGCCAAATGGTCATAACCAGAACGGATAGTCGGCACTACACAACTCACAAACCTCACTGGACACCACGAAAGGGCAACTGTGAGTGGTGTCCAGTGGGTTAAAAGGCCACAACCCAGGAAGAGGAAGAGTCCCAAAAGGTGTGCCTGTCCCTTTAAATGAGGACACGCGTGTCGCTTGGACGCACGCCAAAGCACACCACAGGGCTGCCGGAAGAAGCTGCGGCTAGGCTGCCGGGTAGCAGAATGGCCAGGCAGCTGCCGCCCAAGAACTGCCTGCCACCCGAGATGCTGGCTGAGCTGCCGGGTAAGGTAGCGGTTGGCTCCGCAGCCGCCGCTACTATAACAGGGAGTGAGTGACAGTATGATTACTTCCTGAATGTTCAGACTGACAGGAAGTGACTCAGCTGTTTCTATTACATTCTAAGTAGAAATGTTGGTCAGTGACTCCCATCTCCCATAGAATGCAACAGGCCACTAGGAGGCACTGTTAAAACTGTAAGAACAATTGAAGGATGCATCTTGCAGGAACAACTTTACAATATATATTTTTTTAAATAAAATTATTTAAAAAAATCTGTCCACTTGTTATCATCTTCCATTCTCCTGCTCAGTTTACAGATTTCCTCAAAACATGTTTCTTCTTCTTAGTACATCAGCCCACTGAGACTATTCTACACAAGGACAAATGGGGAGTGGCAATGAAGGAAAATAAATGCTTCCTAATAATACCCCCCCACACTTACCTTACTATGACCAGAAAATTCTAATGACCCCTATGAACATTTCCCTTGTGTATTTGTTCAAGGGATAACAATTTTAATCATTCCTGAATGTCAGGTACATGTCATGTACCAGAGGCTTGGGGAATTTTTTGTACCCTCGAGGCTGGACATATTTTCAACATTTTAGCTGTCCATCTCTTTAGGTGTCATTGTTGTACAGAACTTTCTAGTTATATGCTAAAAAAAAAAAAAATATATATATATATATATATATATATATATATATATATATATATATCCTATATAATAATTTGCTAATGTATGTATCTCACATTTGCAGTGTTTGTCACTACTGCAAGGGATTCTGGGTAGGAATGTGAGGCAAAAATGTGATTCCTTGTTAAACTTATTTGCATATGCCTACCCAGAATCCCTTGCAGTAGTGACAAACACTGCAAATGTGAGTAAAAAAAATTGTTAAAATAGGCGAAAAATGTGTTAACGTAGATGGAAAATTTCTTAAATTGGCAAAAAGGAGGACATTTTTGCATAGGCATAAAGGTGAAATTTTTCGCAGGAAAAGTGAGAAATTGGCACATTTTCTCAACATTTTTCATGGGAAATTTTTCACACTTTTCACCCACCCCTACTTATTATACATTATACCTATAAGTATCCATATGGTACATATCTGTGGAAATGGTGCCTGCAAACACTGAAAATAAAAAGTAACCATGTAAATTAGGGTGTGGAATTCAGTTGGACGACCGTGGACAATGAAATAATGAATCATTTTTCTATAATAGAAGGACCATATGCTTAATTGGGGTGCTTCATTTCCATTATCTGATGCTTGTGATAGCTATAGAAAAAATTGGATCAAAATCATTTGTATGTTTTTAGAAATTATTTTATTGATAATGATTAATAAAAATAAGTTTTAGCATTCATTTATACCCTAGGCATTTACATTGAAATAACACAGAATGGGTCTCCATAATGGAGTCTGTAGGGCGTGGCAGGGTTGTCATTTAGTACTGTTTCACCTTGAAACAGACTTTACTTTTCTATTATATCTTCTTTTTCTTCCAATAGTTTGTACATTTTTTTTACTACTGAGAGGGTAATAGATAAGTGGAATATCCTACCAGCAGAAGAGGTAGAGGTTAATACAGAGAGGGGTTGTAAGCATGCATGAGACAGGCATAAGGCTGACCTGAACATAAGACAAGACCAAGAACCAAATAAGGTTTGAGGTTTTTACAGTAGGAGAATGGGCGACTAGATGGTTTGAATGGTCCTTATCTGCCATCAAATTCTGTGTTTCTATATTTGAGACCTGTGGTGTGATCATTGACTTTCTTGGCATGATATATATTTACTTTGGACTTGACATCCAGCACTGATGAAGATGCCATCTCTTGAAAAAGGCACAAGAGCAAAAATCATAGGGGCCATTAAGTTGTTCTGGCCATAATAAGATTAAGTGGAGGTTAATATTAGGTGAAGTTAGTTCTCATTTAAGGCAGATCATGTGGCCAATGTGGGAATCACTGTATGATGACTTTAGGTTCTATCTGTAATTTTGCTGGCGATTGTTCACTCGTAGTCTGATGACTGCAATACATGGTACATAAGATAAATAGGCTCACTTTTTGTTTTTCTGAATTCCTCTGTAAGGAACTGGGCCTCTTCTTGGATCCTCTCCTCAATGCTTCTCTTTCCCATCCCAAAATTTCTCAGTGTCATCAAGGAAAAACGCCGCAGTTGCTTCCAACGTTCCCCATTACTGGCAACGACCCCTAAAACAAAAGACCAATTAGTTTGCAATTAGAATGTAGACTCTTCTCAGTTTCAGACACAAGGAAGCTATAGGGAGAGGAGTCTGTCCCTCCCACTGCAGGGAGACACAGACAGAAGAGAGCTATAGGATGTGGATTCTGTCCCTCCCACTGCAGGGTGACACAGACAGAAGGGAGCTATAGGATGTGGATTCTGTCCCTTCCACTGCAGGGTGACACAGACAGAAGGAAGCTATGGGACATGGAGTCTGTCCCTCCCACTGCAGGGTGACACAGACAGAAGGGAGCTATAGAATGTGGATTCTGTCCCTCCCAATGCAGGGTGACACAGACAGAAGGGAGCTATAGCACATGGAGTCTGTACTTCCCATTGCAGAGTTGATAGAAGGAAGCTATAGGACATGGAGTGTGTCCCTCCAACTGCATGGTGACACAGACAGAAGAGAGCTATAGGACATAGAGTCTGTCCCTCCCACTGCAGGGTAACACAGACAGAAGGGAGATATGGGACATGGAGTCTGTCCCTCCAACTGCACGGTTATACAGACAGAAGAGAGCTATAGGACATGGAGTATGTCCTATCCATTGTACAGTGACACAGACAGAAGGAAGCTATAGGACATTGCATTTGTCCCTCCCACTGCAGGGTAACACAGACAGAAGGGAGATATGGGACATGAACTCTGTTCCTTCCACTGCAGACAGAAGAAAACTATAGGACATAGAGTCTGTCCCTTCCACTGAGGGGTGACACAGACAGAAGGGAGCTATAGGACATAGAGTCAGTCCCTCCCACTGCAGGGTGACACAGACAGAAGAGAACTATAGGACATGAAGTATATCCCACCCACTGCAGGGTGACACAGACAGAAGGGAGATATGGGACATGGAGCCTCTCCCACTGCGCGGTGACACAGACAGAAGGGTACTATGGGACATGGAATCTGTCCCTCCTACTGCAGGGTGACAAAGACAGAAGGAAGCTATGGGACAAGGAGTCTGTCCCTCCCACTGCAGGGTGACACAGATAGAAGGGAGATATGGGACATGGAGTCTGTCCCTTCCATTGCAGGGTGACAAAGACAGAAGGGAGCTATGGGACATAGAGTCTGTCCCTCCCACTGAAGGGTGACACAGACAGAAGGGAACTATAAGACATGGAGTCTGTCCCTCTCACTGCAGTGTGACACAGGGAGAAGGGAGCTATGGAACATGGAGTCTGTCCCTTCCATTGCAGGGTGACACAGGGAGAAAGGAGCTATGGAACATAGAGTCTGTCCCTTCCACTGAGGGGTGACACAGACAGAAGGGAGCTATAGGACATAGAGTCAGTCCCTCCCACTGCAGGGTGACACAGACAGAAGAGAACTATAGGACATGAAGTATATCCCACCCACTGCAGGGTGACACAGACAGAAGGGAGATATGGGACATGGAGCCTCTCCCACTGCGCGGTGACACAGACAGAAGGGTACTATGGGACATGGAATCTGTCCCTCCTACTGCAGGGTGACAAAGACAGAAGGAAGCTATGGGACAAGGAGTCTGTCCCTCCCACTGCAGGGTGACACAGACAGAAGGGAGATATGGGACATGGAGTCTGTCCCTTCCATTGCAGGGTGACAAAGACAGAAGGGAGCTATGGGACATAGAGTCTGTCCCTCCCACTGAAGGGTGACACAGACAGAAGGGAACTATAAGACATGGAGTCTGTCCCTCTCACTGCAGTGTGATACAGTGAGAAGGGAGCTATGGAACATGGAGTCTGTCCCTTCCATTGCAGGGTGACAAAGACAGAAGGGAGCTATGGGACATAGAGTCTGCCCCTCCCACTGCAGGGTGACACAGACAGAAGGGAGATATGGGACATGGAGCCTCTCCCACTGCAGGGTGACACAGACAGAAGGGAACGATGTGACATGGAATCTGACCCTCCCACTTCAGGGTGATGCAGACAGAAGGGAACTATAAGACATAGAGTCTGTCCCTCTCACTGCAGGGTGACACAGACATAAGGGAGCTATGGGGCATGGAGTGTGTACCTCCCACTTCAGGGTGAAACAGACAGAAGGGAGATATAGGACATGGAGTTTGTCCCTCACACTTCAGGGTGATACAGACAGAAGGGAGCTATACGACATGGAGTCTGTCCCTCACACTGCAGGGTGAAACGGCTCAGAAACTGCATGTGATATCATGGACCACATGGGTATTTCATATTATTTCCTATTCAGTTTATACCATTATTGAAAACTCATCTCTCTGGCTCTCACCATGGCCTCCAGAATTTATTTTCTGCTGAAGAGGCATGTGTCCCCGAGCACCAAATTCCTCTCCCTTGTTATTTAGAGCCTCCTTCACTACATCATAGCTGCACAGCACGACAACTGGCTCCATGCCCAGGTGAATGGTGTACACAGGACCATACTTCTTACTGAGCTAGAGATGGGAGAACACTTGGTATTATTCACTCCTAATGACTCTGTAACCCATTTAATACAGGACTGATGAGGCTGTAGAACAGCTTTAAAAGGATAGTAATGAATTACTCTTCATAGTATTTGGGCCATGGTGAGTGTTATTTCGATACTGTCAGAGTTGTAGTTCAAGAGTAATTGAATGATAAATTATCCCCCTCCCTCCCCTTTTACCTAGTGTAACACCACTCACCTAAGATGTGGAATCTGGTCCACAGACCAGACAGATCACAGCAAGGGACAATCATCTTACTGTGAGCATAAGGAAAACCCTGCCCCCCTTTAGAGGTTTTTCAGGTTTTCCCTTATGATCACTGAAGACTGTCCCTCTCTGCAATCCATCCAGACAGTCTTGCTACTCTTAGGTGGGCAGTTATCAGTAAAAGGGGTGGGAGGCGGATACATTATTATTTAGTTACTCTTCAACTACAACTCTGATAGTATTGCAATACACTCTCCATGGCCAAAAACTATGAAGATTAATTGTAGCTGCTTTTATTTTAAAACATTACTATCCCTTTAATAAATGACTTAATATTTCCTATCCATCTATGTATAACGCACAACTGATCTCAGCGTCTGTCTGGACATCTCCTCCCCTGCCTATGTCTATACATTTCCTCCCCATCTATGTATAATTTACACACTATCCCTCCCTCTGTCTGTACATCTCCAAATCTATGTATAATTTACACACTATCCCTGCCTCTGTCTGTACATCTCCTCCCATCTATGTATAATTTACACACTATCCCTGCCTCTGCCTGTACATCTCCTCTCCATCTCTGTATAATTTACACACTATCCCTGCCTCTGTCTGTACATCTCCTCCAAATTTATGTATAATTTACACATGGAGCTTCTCCCACTGCGTGGTGACAGAGACAGAAGGTAACGATAGGACATGGAGTTTATCTATGTATAATTTACACACTATCCCTGCCTCTGTCTGTACATCTCCTCCCCATCTATGTATAATTTACACACTATCCCTGCCTCTGTCTGTACATCTCCTCTCCATCTATGTATAATTTACACACTATCCCTTCCTCTGTCTATACATCTCCTCCCCATCTATGTATAATTTACACACTATCCCTGCCTCTGTCTGTACATCTCCTCCCCATCTATGTATAATTTATACACTATCCCTGCCACTGTCTGTACATCTCCTCCCCATCTATGTATAATTTACACACTATCCCTGCCTCTGTCTGTACATCTCCTCTCCATCTATGTATAATTTACACACTATCCCTGCCTCTGTCTGTATATCTCCTCCCCATCTATGTATAATTTACACACTATCCCTGCTTCTGTCTGTACATCTCCACCCATCTATGTATAATTTATACACTATTCCTGCCTCTGTCTGTACATCTCCTCCCTATCTATGTATAATTTACACACTATCCCTTCCTCTGTCTATACATCTCCTCCACATCTATGTATAATTTACACACTATCCCTTCCTCTGTCTGTACATCTCCTCCCCATCTATGTATAATTTACACACTATCCCTGACTCTGTCTGTACATCTCCTCCCCATCTATGTATAATTTACACACTATCCCTGCCTCTGTCTGTACATCTCCTCCCCATCTATGTATAATTTACACACTATCACTGCCTCTGTCTGTACATCTCCTCCCATCTATGTATTATTTACACACTATCCCTGCCTCTGTCTGTACATCTCCTCCCCATCTATGTATAATGTACACACTATCCCTGCCTCTGTCTGTACATCTCCTCCACATCTATGTATAATTTACACACTATCCCTGCCTCTGTCTGTACATCTCCTCCCCATCTATGTATAATTTACACACTATCCCTGGCTCTGTCTGTACATCTCGTCCCATCTATGTATAATTTACACACTATCCCTGCCTCTGTCTGTACATCTCCTCCCCATCTATGTATAATTTATACACTATCCCTACCTCTGTCTGTACATCTCCTCTCATCTATGTATAATTTACACACTATCCCTGCCTCTGTCTGTACATCTCCTCCCATCTATGTATTATATACACACTATCCCTGCCTCTGTCTGTACATCTCCTCCCCATCTATGTATAATTTACACAGTATCCCTGCCTCTGTCTGTACATCTCCTCCCATCTATGTATAATTTACACACAATCCCTGCCCCTGTCTGTACATCTCCTCCCATCTATGTATAATTTATACACTATCCCTGCCTCTGTCTGTACATCTCCTCCCATCTATGTATAATTTACACACTATCCCTGCCTCTGTCTGTACATCTCCTCCCATCTATGTATAATTTACACACTATCCCTGCCTCTGTCTGTACATCTCCTCCCCATCTATGTATAATTTATACACTATCCCTACCTCTGTCTGTATATCTCCTCCCCATCTATGTATAATTTACACACTACCCCTGCCTCTGTCTGTACATCTCCTCCCCATCTATGTATAATTTATACACTATCCCTACCTCTGTCTGTATATCTCCTCCCCATCTATGTATAATTTACACACTACCCCTGCCTCTGTCTGTACATCTCCTCCCATCTATGTATAATTTACACACTACCCCTGCCTCTGTCTGTACATCTCCTCCCATCTATGTATAATTTACACACTATCCCTGCCTCTGTCTGTACATCTCCTCCCATCTATGTATAATTTACACACTATCCCTGCCTCTGTCTGTACATCTCCTCCCATCTATGTATAATTTACACACTATCCCTGCCTCTGTCTGTACATCTCCTCCCCATCTATGTATAATTTATACACTATCCCTACCTCTGTCTGTATATCTCCTCCCCATCTATGTATAATTTACACACTACCCCTGCCTCTGTCTGTACATCTCCTCCCCATCTATGTATAATTTATACACTATCCCTGCCTCTGTCTGTATATCTCCTCCCCATCTATGTATTATATACACACTATCCCTGCCTCTGTCTGTACATCTCCTCCCATCTATGTATAATTTATACACTATCCCTACCTCTGTCTGTATATCTCCTCCCCATCTATGTATTATATACACACTATCCCTGCCTCTGTCTGTACATCTCCTCCCATCTATGTATAATTTACACACTATCCCTGCCTCTGTCTGTACATCTCCTCCCATCTATGTATAATTTACACACTATCCCTTCCCCTGTTTGTACATCTCCTCCCCATCTATGTATAATTTACACACTATCCCTGCCTCTGTCTGTACATCTCCTCCCCATCTATGTATAATTTATACACTATCCCTACCTCTGTCTGTATATCTCCTCCCCATCTATGTATTATATACACACTATCCCTGCCTCTGTCTGTACATCTCCTCCCATCTATGTATAATTTACACACTATCCCTGCCTCTGTCTGTACATCTCCTCCCATCTATGTATAATTTACACACTATCCCTTCCCCTGTTTGTACATCTCCTCCCCATCTATGTATAATTTACACACTATCCCTGCTCCTGTCTGTACATCTCCTCCCCATCTATGTATAATTTACACACTATCACTGCCTCACTATCACGGTGCCCGTGCTATTTGGCGACATTGCGTCAGATTCCACTCCTGCCTACGTCTATTGGCTGCACTGTCATTGTCCCGCCCAGTATTTGTCCTTAAATAATGTGTTCTGCACTTCTCCAGTGCCCTTTCGTGTTTTTTCCGTACCAGCGTTTGTTCCTGTTATTCATGTGATCTCAGTGTACTGACCCAGCCTGCCTGACTACTCTGCATCTTGTTCCTGCCTGTGTACCGACCTGCATTGGCTGACGTTCCTGCTATGTATATCTACCCGGCCTGGCTGAGGTTCCTGCTCTGTGTACCGGCTCGGATTGGCTGAAGTTCCTGCTCTGTTTTCCGACCCGGCTGACATTCCTGTTTGGTGTGCCAACTCGGATTGGCAGACGTTCCTGCTCTATGTGTGGTTCTGGCCCGGCTGGGCTACTGTGGTTACGTACTCCTCCTGCACACCTTATCCGGTCTCTGTTAAGGGTGGTGTCAGGATCATGTCTGTCTCTGGACAGTTCGCTGCAGTCTGGTCTCCCTTGCCTCGGTGTCGCCCAGGTGACATTTTTGTGTATCCTCATTTCCGTGCAGTCCCCGGTTGGGTGCCTCTTAGGGAAAGCTGCTCAGTTCCGTTACTGCTACGGCAATCCAAGTTGCTCAGTCTCCGTTACTGCTACGGCAGTCCACAAGCTGCTCAGTTCTGTTACTGCTACGGCAATCTAAGTTGCTCAGTTTCCGTTACTGCTACGGCAGTTCACAAGTTGCTCAGTCTCCGTTACTGCTACGGCAGTCCACAAGCTGCTCAGTTCTGTTACTGCTACGGCAGTCTACAAGCTGATCAGTTCCTTTACTGCTACGGCAGTCCAAGTTGATCAGTCTCCGTTACTGCTACAGAAGTTCATAAGTTGCGCAGTCTCCGTTACTGCTACGGCAGTCCACAAGTTGCTTAATCTCAGTTATTGCTACGGCAGTCCACCAGTTATTCTGGTCTTCATTACTTTTGGTCGTTACTCAATTTTGTGCTCTCTCTTTTTGATTGAGCTTCTTAAAGAGCTTTGCACTATTAGGGTCTGTCAGTACTCTCGGCCTAATAGTAACCCATTCAGTGCTGTCCAACTGTGAATCACACGAGAACTGCCTGACCTGTGTCAGTATATTGTACTCTGTATTTCCTGCATATACTGGACCCGTGTGGGCCTACCTCTTTATAACCTGTTTTGTGTCTGTACTATATTGTATATATATTACAGGACCCTTGAGGATTATTGTTATTATCATTGTTCAATAAAATTGTGGTTTATCCAAAACCCACTGTGTCGGTGTGTCAAACAAACCGTTACACTTCGTCTATACATCTCCTCCTCATCTATGTATAATTTACACACTATCCCTGCCTCTGTTTGTACATATCCTCCCCATCTATGTATAAATTACACACTATCTCTGTATCACGGTGCCCCTGATTGCTACTTTCAGATGTCTATTACCTGTAAGGGGCTCCCATTGGCTGTCTGCCTTCAGCCCGCCTCACATTGCCTTTTTAAACTCAGTTTGGGCACCCTCTGGTTGCCCTTTCGTTTTGTCTCTGACGGCAGTCTCTTTCTCCTTACTGCTGCTGAAATTTGGGCCTGCTGCTGTGTTCCTGTGTTGCTGAGTCATCCAGTTCCTGAGTTCCTGCCTGCTGTGTCTGTTCCAGCCCGGTTCCGGTTGTCATCAGAGAGGTTGCTGTTCCTGCTGCCAGTCTTTCCCTGCTGTTCCTGATCCGGTTGTTCACGCATGCCTGTTCCTGCTCGGTTCCAGTTTCCAGTTCCTGCTATCGTGGCGACATTGTCATCAGTCGCCTCGGCGACAGTCGCTATCCTGCTGGTTCCCAGTGTGCAGACGCTGGTTTGCTCCATTGGCCTTGCGGACCATTTACAATACTCTTGGTTCCAGCGTGTGGTCGCTGGTTTGCTCCATTGGCCTTGCAGCTCATTTACCATACTGTTGGCCTCAGCGTGCGGACGCTGGTTTGCTCCATTGGCCTTGCGACCCATTTACAATACTGTTGATTCCAGCATGCGGACGCTGGTTTGCTCCATTTGGCCTTGCGGCCCATATGCTATACTGTTGGGTTCAGTGCGCGGGCGCTGCTTCGCTCTATTGGCCTTGCGGCCCATATACCATACTGTTAGTCCCAGCGTGCGGACGCTGGTTTACTCCATTGGCCTTGCAGCCCATTAGCAATACTGTTGGTCCCAGTGTTCGGATGCTGTTTTGCTCCATTAGCCTTGCGGCTTTACTCCTTGTTTGGTACCAGTGTGCGGACACTGGTTTGCTCCACTACCTAGCGCTATTGTCATTGTTGGTTACTAACTCGCGGACGTTGGTTTGCTCCATGACCTGTGGGTCTGTTCCTATTATGCTTGATGTTACCCTATGTAAGGACACTAGTTTACTCCTTTTGTCTTACTCTTGCACTCGAGGCATTTCTGTGAGCTGTCCAGTCCTAGACAGCTATCATTCTGTAATACACGGATACTGAGTGTCAGACTCTGGTGAATCCACTGACCTAGTAGTCTTTATATTCATCTCTACTGTGTATTGTCCACCTGACAGTGCCGGGAGTCATTGTGGTTGTCACCTTCCTCTTGGGGCTGCCCTGCCCGGTATATTGGTAAGGCCGGTAGAACCTATTATTATTCCAACTCAAGGTTGCCTTACCCGGCATTGGCAAGGCCGGTAGAGCCCACTACCTCGGTATTCCGTTTGGCTACTCTGCCCGGTATATTGGTAAGGCCAGTAGAACCTCCTATTATTCCATCACAAGGTTGCCTTACCCGGTATTGGCAGGGTCGGTAGAGCCACTACATATATTATCAGGCTGCCTTGTCCGGTATATTGGCAAGGCTAGTAGAGCCTATCCTTCTGTTTTCGTTAGGCTGCCTTGCCCGGTATTTGGCAAGGTCGGTAGAGCCACCTATTGGACTTCATCCAGGTTGCCTTGCCCGGTATATTGGCAAGGCCGGTAGAACCTGCATTGCAACTATTATGGACATTTGCCTCTGCTTTATATTATATGTATGTGTATAATACCCTATGGGATTGTCTTAAACTTTTCAATAAAGTTTTGTTTTTACCTAACCTTACGTCTGAGAGTCTTAACAAACCGTGACACCCTGCCTCTGTCTATACATATCCTCCCCATCTATCTATAATTTACACACTATCCCTGCCCCTGTCTGTACATCTCCTCCCCATCCTATATAATAATTCGCTAAATCGTGTGTAACGCCGCAACATGCGCAGTAGACACTGCTGCGCATGCTGCAGTCATGCGCAGTAGAGACTGCCCGCACCGGGGCTGATACAGAGCTGGGCGCTCTGAAGGAGCTTCCAGCTCTGTATCAGCCGTGGCGTGGGCAGACTCTACTGCGCGTGACTGCCCCGCGACCGGGTGGCAGTGGAACTGTGGCCCATGTAACGGGCTGTTCAACTAGTCTATGTATAATTTACACACTGTCCTTGCCTCTGTTTGTACATCTCCTCCCCATCTATGTATAATTTACACACTACCCCTGCCTCTGTCTGTACATCTCATCCCCATCTATGTATAATTTATTCACTATCCCTTCCTCTGTCTATACATCTCCTCCCCATCTATGTATAATTTACACACTATCCCTGCCTCTGTCCATGACCTCAGACAACAAAGGTGAAGGTAAGGCACAAAACATCCATTGGAGGATGGACTTACACGAGTAGCGTTTGGACCAGTTGGCACTGGCCATACAAAATATTCTAGAGTGCATGGCTCACTTTGACAAATCAGCTCAAGCACCGGTGGTCTCCCCCGTTTCGACACCGGAAGCTCAATCCATGACACAAATTGCCTTGTGTAAAGGGTTAACCACCCCAGCTTCGTTACAGCTAAGATACGATGGCGAACCCACCCTGTGCAGAGGGATTATTAATCAATTGGAGATTTTTTTGGAACTAACTCCCCATGCCTTTCCTAATGACCGCAGTAAGGTGGGCTTCATGATATCATTACTGACGGGCAGAGCCCTGGCATTGGCCAACCCCTTGTGGGAGACTGCTAAACCCTGCACTAAGAACTTCAGGGAGTTTGTGCGTACCTTTCGCAGAGTATTTGAAGTCCCAGGCAGAGCCGCATCTGCTGCCAAACGACTAATGGAGATTTAACAAGGTTCTTGTACAGTGGACGATTATGCTATTGAATCCCGTGCATTGGCAACAGAGGTAGGTTGGAACAACGAGGTGATGGTAGCAGCATTTGCTCAAGGACTCGCTGACTGTATTAAGGATGAGACAGCAGCCAGAGATGTGCCTAATGATCTGGACGAGTTTATTGATTTCGCTATACTAATTGATTCTCGCATCCGTGAGAGACTAATGGCCAAAGACCGCAAGCAGCGGGCCAGAAATTTTGGACAAGCCGGTCAAAATGTCCCACCCATGCCTCCCATGCCTCCTGAGTGTACCCAAGACAGTAGTGAACCAATTCAACTAGGATTCACCAAGTTGACTAAGGAGGAACGGGCGCATCGCCAAAGGCATGGCTTATGTCTGTATTGTGGCTAATCTGGACACCTTTTGCGTACCTGTCCTGTAAGGCCGGGAAACAAACGCACCTAGGTTACCTTGGGGAACAGAACCTAGGTGGTGTTCAGCAGTCCCTAGACCCAACTGAGCAGAAACCCACGATCCAGGTGGCATTCTCATTGGCAGAATACTCGGTAGAGGTTCTGGCCCTGGTTGATTCCGGCACAGCCGGATACTTTATGGACAATTCATCTGCTGCTCTACACCAGATTCCATTGGTCAAGAGAGAATTCCCCTTAGCTGTTGAGGCCATTGATGGCAGACTGTTGGAACCAGCTCAGATCACTACGGAAACAATACCGCTGTCCATGACTATTGGGGCCTCCACACTGAGAAACAGTGGTTCCAAATTATCCATTCTCCCCACCATGCGGACATTCTGGGGTTTCCATGGTTACATTTGCATAATCCCCAGTTTGATTGGCAGACTTGTGAGATCACGTCTTGGTCTGACTATTGTATAGGGCATTGCATTGCTCATCCGATTAAGATCATGTGTACCTCTCCCTCCGTGCCAGCTGAGTATCATCAATTCAGTGACGTTTTCAGTAAGGGAGAGGCTAGCACTTTGCCTCAGCATAGGGCTTACGATTGCACTATTGATTTGCCTCCTGTCGCCGTGCCTCCTAGGGGTCACATGTACCCGTTTTCGTGCGAGGAGAATCGGGCCATGGAGGAATATATCGATGATATCCTCAAGAGAGGTATTATTAGGAAATCTACCTCGCCCGCGGGGGCTGGTTTCTTTTTTGTAAAAAAGAAGAATGGCGAGTTAAGACCCTGTATCGATTACCGGGGATTGATTAAACTGATGTCCAAAAATGCCTATCCCATACCACTCATTACTGAACTGTTTGACTGGTTGAAAGATTCCTCTATTTTCACAAACTTGGACCTACAGGCCTCATATAACCTGATCAAAATAAGAGCTGGAGATGAGTGGAAAACGGCATTTAATACCAGATCTGGACACTACGAATACCTAGTAATGCCTTTTGGACTATGTAACACACCTACAGTGTTCCAAGAATTTATTAATGACATCCTCCGTGATATGCTACAGTCTTGCGTAGTAGTTTATCTGTATGATATACTCATACACTCGTCTAGTTTGTCTCAACACATCAAGGATGTGTCCGAAGTTTTGCTCAGATTACTCAAGAATAAACTATTCTGTAAGATCTAAAAATGCAAGTTTCACAAGTCCATGGTACCATTTTTGGGCTTCGTGATTTCTAGAGATGGCATTGATATGGATCAGGAAAAGCTTGCAGCAGTATTGCAATGGCCACGACCCAAAGGGTTAAAAGCAATCCAGCACTTTCTTGGGTTTGCTAATTATTATAGGAAGTTTATTCGAAACTTCTCCACTATTGTGAAGCCACTGTCTGACCTCACGCATAAGGGTGCCAACCCCTCCCAATGGTCTGAGGCAGCTGATCGAGCTTTTGAGACACTCAAGGCCACTTTCACATCTGCTCCTGTACTGTCCCACCCCAACCCTTCCCTCCCATTTACGTTAGAGGTTGATGCCTCTGAGAGTGGGGTAGGGGCAGTACTGTCACAGTGTCCGGTCGCTGGGAGTGCTCTGAGACCATGTGGGTTCTTCTCAAAAAAGCTGTCTAGTGCTAGGAGTCACTATGAGATTGGGGACAGAGAACTCCTGGCTATTATTCTTGCTCTTAAAGAATGGCATCACTTGCTAGAAGGTACTAGGCGCTTGTGTTAATCCTGACAGACCACAAAAATCTGACGTACCTGGTGGAGGCTAAGTGATTGTCCTCACGACAAGCCAGATGGGCCTTGTTTCTGTCCCGCTTTAATTTTATTGTATCCTACTTGCCCGGCTCAAAGAATATTAGGGCAGATACCCTGTCCATACAATTTGGGCCAGAGATGGATAAAGATGAGGTTCCCGTACCCATCATTCAGCCTGATCGCATTTTGGCTACCTTACGTACTAGCATCACTTCGTCACTGGGGGAGGAAATTCTTGTTACTCAGGCTGCGGCTCCCCCAGATACCCCAGTACCCAAGTGCATTGTAGATGAGCCATTCCGTACCAGGCTGCTGGTCATATTGGAGGGATCAATTGATGTGGTCTCTTTCACAAATATTTTGGTGGCCTTCCTTACGGGCCGACAGCACCACATTCACTGCAGTCTGTACCAGCTGTGCTTGTGCCAAATCCCCTAGACACCTCCCAGTGGGGTTACTCCAACCAGTACCTAATGGGGAGCGTCCTTGGTCCCACATTTCTATTGATTTCCTGGGAGAACTGCCAGTGTCTAGGGGTTACTCTTTCATCCTAATGGAGGTTGATAGATTTTCTAAGATGGCTCACTTTGTGCCCCTTCCTGGCCTTCCCTCAGCCTAGGAGTTTGCTGTTGTCTTTGCGAGAGAAGTGTTCCGGTTGCACGGGGTACCTAGAGTACTGGTGTCAGACCGTAGGAGCCAATTTGTGTCCAGGTTTTGGAGAGCATTCTGTAACCAGATGGGCATACAGCTGCCCTTTTCGTCTGCCTACCATCCCCAGACCAATGGAGCCGCTGAACGTGCCAATCAAGGATTGGAACAATTCTTACGATGTTTCATGTCCGATCGTCATGATAATTGGGCTGACCTGTTGCCATGGGCAGAGTTTGCCAGGAACTGTGCAGTTAATTCATCAATTGGGAGCTCCCCGTTTCTCATCAACTACGGGTTTTAGCCATGCTTGCTCCCAGACTCATTCCAGACACAGCAGATTCCAGCTCTGGATGAGCATATCGAGCAACTCCGCTCCACTTGGGCACAGGTTCAGAGGGCCCTCAGTAATTCGTTCCAGCGTTATCAGAGCCACGCTAATTGTAGACGGCTGCCAGCGGTCTCCTTCCAGGTTGGGGACAGGGTATGGCTTTCCTCCAGAAACCTCAATTTGCAAGTTCCATGTAATAAGTTGGCTCCCTGGTTTATTGGTCCCTTCAAGGTGATCCACAAAATTAACCCTGTTTCGTATGCTCTGGACCTCCCAGCATCCATGCGGATTCACAGTGTGTTCCACGTATCCCTTCTTAAACCGTTACACTACCACTCCTGCGGTCCCCGGTCCTGTGCAAGTTCAGGGTCAGGAGGAGTATGAAGTCCAAAGTATCATTGATTCACATAGATTCAAAGGAAAATTGCAATATCTGGTCCATTGGAAGGGCTATGGCCCTGAGGAGCATTCCTTGGTTGACCAGAGTGATCTTCATGCTCCTAGATTGCTGCACAGTTTTCATTCCAAATATCCGCAGAAACCATGTCCCTCTTCTAGGAGAGGGGGTCTTTGAGAGGGGGGTACTATCATGGTGCCCGTGCTATTTGGCGACATTCTGTCAGTTTCCACTCCTGCCTACGTCTATTGGCTGCACTGTCATTGTCCCGCCCAGTATTTGTCCTTAAATACTGGGTTCTGGCACTTCTAAAGTGCCCTTTCATAGTGTTTCCGTACCAGCGCTTGTTCCTGTTATTCGGGTGATCTCAGTGTACCGAACCGACCTCCCTGACGGCTTTGCATCTTGTTCCTGCCTTTGTACCGACCTGGACTGCCTGACTATTCTGCATCTCATTCCTGCCTGTGTACCGACCTGGATTGGCTGACGTTCCTGCTACGTGTATCAACTCAGCCTGGCTGACGTTCCTCCTCTGTATACTGACTCGGATTGGCTGAAGTTCCTGCTCTGTGTACCAACCCGGTCCGGCTGACATTCCTGCTTGGTGTACCAACTCGGATTGGCTGACGTTCCTGCTCTATGGGCTGGGCTCTATGGTCTCCGGTAAGGGTGGTGTCAGGATCATGTCTGTCTCTGGACAGTTCGCTGCAGTCTGGTCTCTGTTGCCTCGGTGTCGCCCAGGTGACATTTTTGTGCATCCTCACTTCCGTGCAGTCCCCGGTTGGGTGCCTCTTAGGGAAAGCTGCTCAGTTCCGTTACTGCTACGGCAGTCCAAGTTGCTCAGTCTCCTTTACTGCTACGGCAGTCCACAAGCTGCTCAGGTCCGTTACTTCTACGGCAGTCTAAGTTGCTCAGTTTCCGTTACTGCTACGGCAGTTCACAAGTTGCTCAGTTTAAATTACTGCTACGGCAGTCCACAAGATGATTAGTTCCGTTACTGTTACGGTAGTCAAAGTTGATCAGTCTCCGTTACTGCTACGGCAGTTCACAAGTTGCTCTGTCTCCGTTACTGCTACAGCAGTCCACAAGTTGCTTAATCTCAGTTACTGCTATGGCAGACCACCAGTTGTTCTGGTCTTCATTGCCTTTGGACGTTACTCGATCTTGTACTCTCTCTTTTTGATTGAGCTTCTTAAAGGGCCTTGCACTATTAGGGCCTGTCAGTACTCTCGGCCTAATAGTAACCCATTCAGTGCTGTCCAACTGTGAATCACACGAGAACTGCCTGACCAGTGTCAGTATATTGTACTCTGTTTTTCCTGCATATACTGGACCCGTGTGGGCCTACCTCTTTATAACCTGTCTTGTGTCTGTACTATATTGTATATATATTATAGGACCCGTGAGGGTTATTGTTATTATCATGGTTCATTAAAACTGTGTTTTATCCAAAACCTACTGAGTATGTGTGTCAAATAAACCGTTACACTTCGTCTATAGATCTCCTCCTCATCTATGTAAAATTTACACACTATCCCTGCCTCTGTCTATACATCTCCTCCCATCTATGTACAATTTACACACTATCCCTGTCTCTGTCTGTACATCTCCTCCCATCTATGTATAATTTACACACTATCCCTGCCTCCGTCTGTACATCTCCTCCCCTTCTATGTATAATTTATACACTATCCCTGCCCCTGTCTGTACATCTCCTCCATCTATGTATAATTTATACACTATCCCTGCCTCTGTCTATACATCTCTTCCCCATCTATGTATAATTTACACACTATCTCTACCTATGTCTGTACATATCCTCCCCATCTATGTGTAATTTACACACTATCCCTGCCTCTGTTTGTACATCTCCTTCCCATCTATGAATAATTTAAACTCTGTCCCTGCCTCTGTCTGTATATCTCCACCCCATCTATGTATAATTTACACACTGTCCCTGCCTCAGTCTGTATATCTCCTCCCCATCTATGTATAATTTACACACTATCCCTGATTGTGTCTGTACATCTCCTTCCCATCTATATATAATTTATACGCTATCCCTGCATCTGTCTGTACATATCCTCCCATCTATGTATAATTTACACACTATCCCTGCCTCTGTCTATATATCTCCTCCCATCTATGTACAATTTACACACTATCCCTGCCTCTGTCTGTACATCTCCTCCCATCTATGTATAATTTACACACTATCCCTACCTCTGTCTGTACATCTCCTCCCCCTCTATGTATAATTTACACACTATCCCTGCTTCTGTCTGTATATCTCTCCATCTATGTATAATTTACACACTATCCCTGCCTCTGTCTGTACATCTCCTCCCATCTATATATAATTTATACACTATACCTACCTCTGTTTGAACATCTCCTCCCATTTATGTATAATTTACACACTACCCCTTCCTCTGTTTGTACATCTCCTCCTCATCTATGTATAATTTACACACTATCCCTGCCTCTGTTTGAACATCTCCTCCCCATCTATGTATAATTTACACACTTTTCCTGCCTCTGTCTATACATTTCTTCCCCATCTATGTATAATTTACACACTATCCCTGCCTCTATTTGTACATCTCCTCCCATCTATGTAAAATGTACACACTATCCTTTCCTCTGTTTGTACATATCCTCCCATCTATGTATAATTTACACACTATCCCTGCCTCTGTTTGTACATCTCCTCCCATCTATGTAAAATTTACACACTGTCCCTGCCTCTGTCTGTACATCTCCTCCACATCTATGTATAATTTACACACTATCCCTGCCTCTATCTGTACATCTCCTCCCCATCTATGTATAATTTAAACACTATCCCTGCCTCCGTCTGTACATCTCCTCCCCATCTATGTATAATTTACACACTATCCCTGCCTCCGTCTGTACATCTCCTCTCCATCTATGTATAATTTACACACTATCCCTGCCTCTGTCTGTACATCTCCTCCCCATCTATGTATAATTTACACACTATCCCTGCCTCCGTCTGTACATCTCCTTTCCATCTATGTATAACTTACACACTATCCCTGCCTCTGTCTGTATATCTCCTCCCCATCTATGTATAATTTACACACTATCCCTGCCTCTGTCTATACATCTCCTCCCCATCTATGTATAATTTACACACTATCCCTGCCTCTGTCTGTACATCTCCTCCCCATCTATGTATAATGTACACACTATCCCTACCTTTGTTTGTATATCTCCTCCCCATCTATGTATAATTTACACACTATCCCTGCCTCTATCTGTACATCTCCTCCCCATCTATATATAATTTAAACACTATCCCTACCTCTTTTTGAACATCTCCTCCCATTTATGTATAATTTACACACTATCCCTTCCTCTGTTTGTACATCTCCACCCATCTATGTAACATTTACACACTATCCCTGCCTCTGTCTGTACATCTCCTCCCCATCTATGTATAATTTACACACTACCCCTGCATTTATCTGTACATCCCCTCCCCATCTATGTATAATTTACACGCTATCCCTACCTTTGTTTTTATATCTCCTCCCCATCTATGTATAATTTACACACTATCCCTGCCATTATCTGTACATCTCCTCCCCATCTATGTATAATTTACACTCTATCCCTGCATCTGTCTGTACAACTCCTCCCCATCTATGTATAATTTACACTATATCCCTGCCTCTGTCTGAATATCTCCTCCCCATCTATGTATAATTTACACACTATCCCTACCTCTGTCTGTACATCTCCTCCCCATCTATGTATACTTTACACACTATCCCTGCCTCTGTCTGTATCTCTGCTCCCCATCTATGTATAATTTACACACTATCCCTGCCTCTGTCTATACATATCCTCCCCATCTATGTATAATTTGCACACTATCCCTACCTCTGTCTGTACATCTCCTCCCTATCTATGTATAATTTACACACTATTCCTCTCTCTGTCTGTATAGCTCCTTCCCATCTATGTATAATTTACACACTATCTCTGTCTCTGTCTGTACATCTCCTTCCCATCTATATATAATTTACACTCTATCCCTGCCTCTGTCTGTACATCTCCTCCCATCTATGTATAATTTACACACTATCCCTGCCTCTGTCTGTACATCTCCTCCCCATCTATATATAATTTAAACACTATCCCTACCTCTTTTTGAACATCTCCTCCCATTTATGTATAATTTACACACTATCCCTTCCTCTGTTTGTACATCTCTACCCATCTATGTAAAATGTACACACTATCCCTGCATTTATCTGTACATCTGCTCCCCATCGATGTATAATTTACACACTATCCCTACCTTTGTTTGTATATCTCCTCCCCATCTATGTATAAATTACACACTATCCCTGCCTCTGTCTCTACATCTCCTCCCCATCTATGTATAATTTACACTCTATCCCTGCATCTGTCTGTACAACTCCTCCCCATCTATGTATAATTTACACTCTATCCCTGCCTCTGTCTGTATATCTCCTCCCATCTATCTATAATTTACACACTATCCCTACCTCTGTCTGTACATCTCCTCCCCATCTATGTATAATGTACACACTATCCCTACCTTTGTTTGTATATCTCCTCCCCATCTATGTATAATTTACACACTATCCCTGCCTCTATCTGTACATCTCCTCCCCATCTATATATAATTTAAACACTATCCCTACCTCTTTTTGAACATCTCCTCCCATTTATGTATAATTTACACACTATCCCTTCCTCTGTTTGTACATCTCCACCCATCTATGTAACATTTACACACTATCCCTGCCTCTGTCTGTACATCTCCTCCCCATCTATGTATAATTTACACACTACCCCTGCATTTATCTGTACATCCCCTCCCCATCTATGTATAATTTACACGCTATCCCTACCTTTGTTTTTATATCTCCTCCCCATCTATGTATAATTTACACACTATCCCTGCCATTATCTGTACATGTCCTCCCCATCTATGTATAATTTACACTCTATCCCTGCATCTGTCTGTACAACTCCTCCCCATCTATGTATAATTTACACTATATCCCTGCCTCTGTCTGAATATCTCCTCCCCATCTATGTATAATTTACACACTATCCCTACCTCTGTCTGTACATCTCCTCCCCATCTATGTATACTTTACACACTATCCCTGCCTCTGTCTGTATCTCTGCTCCCCATCTATGTATAATTTACACACTATCCCTGCCTCTGTCTATACATATCCTCCCCATCTATGTATAATTTGCACACTATCCCTACCTCTGTCTGTACATCTCCTCCCTATCTATGTATAATTTACACACTATTCCTCTCTCTGTCTGTATAGCTCCTTCCCATCTATGTATAATTTACACACTATCTCTGTCTCTGTCTGTACATCTCCTTCCCATCTATATATAATTTACACTCTATCCCTGCCTCTGTCTGTACATCTCCTCCCATCTATGTATAATTTACACACTATCCCTGCCTCTGTCTGTACATCTCCTCCCCATCTATATATAATTTAAACACTATCCCTACCTCTTTTTGAACATCTCCTCCCATTTATGTATAATTTACACACTATCCCTTCCTCTGTTTGTACATCTCTACCCATCTATGTAAAATGTACACACTATCCCTGCATTTATCTGTACATCTGCTCCCCATAGATGTATAATTTACACACTATCCCTACCTTTGTTTGTATATCTCCTCCCCATCTATGTATAAATTACACACTATCCCTGCCTCTGTCTCTACATCTCCTCCCCATCTATGTATAATTTACACTCTATCCCTGCATCTGTCTGTACAACTCCTCCCCATCTATGTATAATTTACACTCTATCCCTGCCTCTGTCTGTATATCTCCTCCCATCTATCTATAATTTACACACTATCCCTACCTCTGTCTGTACATCTCCTCCCCATCTATGTATAATTTACACACTATCCCTACCTCTGTCTGTACATCTCCTTCCCATCTATGTGTAATTTACACACTATTCCTACCTCTGTCTGTACATCTCCTCCCATCTATGTATAATTTACACACTATCCCTTCCTCTGTCTGTACATCTCTTCCCATCTATGTATAATTTACACACTATCCCTGCCTCTGTCTGTACATCTCTTCCCCATCTATGTATAATTTACACACTATCCCTGCCTCTGTCTGTACATCTCTTCCCATCTATGTATAATTTACACACTATCCCTGCCTCTGTCTGTACATCTCTTCCCATCTATGTATAATTTACACACTATCCCTGCCTCTGTCTGTACATCTCTTCCCATATATGTATAATTTACACACTATCCCTGCCTCTGTCTGTACATCTCCTCCCCATCTATATATAACTTACACACTATCCCTGCCTCTGTCTAAATATCTCCTCACCATCTATGTATAATTTAGACACTATCCCTGCCTCTGTCTGTTCATCTACTCCCATCTATGTATAATTTACACACTATCCCTGCCTCTGTCTATACATCTCCTCCCATCTATGTATAATTTGCACACTATCCCTGCCTCTGTCTGTACATCTCCTCCCATCTATGTATAATTTGCACACTATCCCTGCCTCTGTCTGTACATCTCCTCCCATCTATGTATAATTTACACACTATCCCTGCCTCTGTCTGTACATCTCATCCCCATCTATGTATAATTTACACACAATCCCTTCTCTGTCTGTACATCTCCTCCCCATCTATGTATTATTTACACACTATCCCTGCGTCTGTCTGTACATCTCCTCCCCATCTATGTATTATTTACACACTATCCCTGCGTCTGTCTGTACATCTCCTCCCCATCCTTGTATAATTTACACACTATCCCTGCTTCTGTCTGTACATCTCCTCCCATCTATGTATAATTTACACACTATCCCTTCCTCTGTCTGTACATCTCCTCCCCATCTATGTATAATTTACACACTATCCCTGCCTCTGTCTGTACATCTCCTCCCATCTATGTATAATTTACACACTATCCCTGCCCCTGTCTGTACACCTCCTCCCCATCTATGTATAATTTACACACTATCCCTGCCTCTGTCTGTACACCTCCTCCCCATCTATGTATAATTTACACACTATCCCTGCCTCTGTCTGTACACCTCCTCCCCATCTATGTATAATTTACACACTATCCCTGCCTCTGTCTGTACATCTCCTCCCCATCTATGTATAATTTACACACTATCCCTGCCTCTGTCTGTACATCTCCTCCCCATCTATGTATAATTTACACACTATCCCCGCCTCTGTCTGTACATCTCCTCCCCATCTATGTATAATTTACACACTATCACTGCCTCTGTCTGTACATCTCCTCCCATCTATGTATAATTTACACACTATCCCTGCCTCTGTCTGTACATCTCCTCCCATCTATGTATAATTTACACACTATCCCTGCCTCTGTCTGTATATCTCCTCCCATCTATGTATAATTTACACACTATCCCTGCCTCTGTCTGTACACCTCCTCCCCATCTATGTATAATTTACACACTATCCCTGCCTCTGTCTGTACACCTCCTCCCCATCTATGTATAATTTATATACTATCCCTGCCTCTGTCTGTACATCTCCTCCCCATCTATGTATAATTTATACACTATCCCTGCCTCTGTCTGTACACCTCCTCCCCATCTATGTATAATGTACACACTATCCCTGCCTCTGTCTGTACATCTCCTCCCCATCTATGTATTATTTACACACTATCCCTGCGTCTCTCTGTACATCTCCTCCCCATCTATGTATAATTTACACACTATCCCTGCCTCTGTCTGTACATCTCCTCCCCTTCTATGTATAATTTATACACTATCCCTCCCCTGTCTGTACATCTCCTCCCATCTATGTATAATTTACACACTATCCCTGCTTCTGTCTGTACACCTCCTCCCCATCTATGTATAATTTACACACTATCCCTGCCTCTGTCTGTACATCTCCTCCCCATCTATGTATAATTTACACACTATCCCTGCCTCTGTCTGTACATCTCCTCCCATCTATGTATAATTTACACACTATCCCTGCTTCTGTCTGTACACCTCCTCCCCATCTATGTATAATTTACACACTATCCCTGCCTCTGTCTGTACATCTCCTCCCCATCTATGTGTAATTTACACACTATCCCTACCTCTGTCTGTACATCTCCTCCCATCTATGTATAATTTACACACTATCCCTGCCTCTGTCTGTACATCTCCTCCCCATCTATGTATAATTTATACACTATCCCTGCCTCTGTCTGTACATCTCCTCCCCATCTATGTATAATTTACACATTATCCCTGCCTCTGTCTGTACATCTCCTCCCATCTATGTATAATTTACACACTATCCCTGCCTCTGTCTGTACATCTCCTCCCCATCTATGTATAATTTACACACTATCCCTGCCTCTGTCTGTACATCTCCTCCCCATCTATGTATAATTTACACACTATCCCTGCCTCTGTCTGTACATCTCCTCCCATCTATATATAATTTACACACTATCCCTACCTCTGTCTGTACACCTCCTCCCCATCTATGTATAATTTACACACTATCCCTGCTTCTGTCTGTACATCTCCTCCCCATCTATGTATAATTTACACACTATCCCTACCTCTGTCTGTACATCTCCTCCCATCTATGTATAATTTATACACTATCCCTGCCTCTGTCTGTACATATCCTCCCCATCTATATATAATTTACACACTATCCCTGTCTCTGTCTGTACATCTCCTCCCATCTATGTATAATTTACACACTATCCCTGCCTCTGTCTGTATATCTCCTCCCATCTATGTATAATTTATATACTATCCCTGCCTCTGTCTATACATCTCCTCCCATCTATGTATAATTTACACACTATCCTGCCTCTGTCTGTACACCTCCTCCCCATCTATGTATAATTTACACACTATCCCTGCCTCTGTCTGTACACCTCCTCCCCATATATGTATAATTTACACACTATCCCTGCGTCTGTCTGTACATCTCCTCCCATCTATGTATAATTTACACACTATCCCTGCCTCTGTCTGTACATCTCCTCCCCACCTATGTATTATTTACACACTATCCCTGCCTCTGTCTGTACATCTCCTCCCCATCTATGTATTATTTACACACTATCCCTGCGTCTGTCTGTACATATCCTCCCCATCTATGTGTAATTTACACACTATCCCTGCCTCTGTCTGTACACCTCCTCCCCATCTATGTGTAATTTACACACTATCACTATCTATCATTGTACTTCTACCTATGGTTTACCCAATCTTCCTGTCTTTCTGTTTTGATCCCCTCTGAGACTATTGATACATTAACCATTCTCCTTAGTCTCTGTCTTTGTTTCACCTCCTAACCTACCATACTCTATCCACTGTCTCTGCCTGTCTTTTCATCTTACCCTATCTCTACACACTTTTTCTGCTGTCTATCTCTCTCTGCATTTCCTCTCCTCTCTATCTGAACCCTTGATACACTGTCCCTTCCTCTCTCTCTCTCTCACTGTACATTTCCTCTCCTCCCCATCTCTGTGCATTTTACCTATTACCCAGCCCATTCTGTTTGTTCCGTATCAGTGTGTTCTGTGCTCTGTGTCCTATCAGGTCTCCTTATTTCTCCTTCCTCTGTTTATATCTTCTGCTTCTCTCTTTATATCTCCTTACCCTCTATGTATTCTTTATACCCTCTCCCTTCCTCTCTTTTAATCTCCCAGTAATGTACTCATTATCCTCTGGCCTCCTAAAAATGACCCTCCCTTTACCTTCACCTTAAAAGAAATTCCTAATTGCCTTTCTCAATTCTATGTGGATTAGTTCCCTAAAATGAATCTTTTATCAGAACTGTACTATTCTGTCCAACAGATACAGATATGATCGTTTGTTACAGGACTTCAGGTCCAAAACTCCTCCCACTAAAGGAAGTCAGGGTTCTAGAGTCCAGTAAGAAAGTGTCTTATCTTCCATGGACATAATATTCAGTAGTGGTTGAAGATTCATTTAGATAAAGCAATCTAAAAATAATCAATTCATAATGGCCTAAGGATTTTATTCACTGATTAAAGGGATAGTAATACCTGGTTTTAAGAAGGTTTAATATTAACCAAATAAAAAGTTAAATTAAATGCAGTAAATCATGTTGCTTAAATGTATGTTTTAAGCATTATAAGCTTTTAAAGTCCCCCCCACTGCCCCTTTTACTAATATCAGCGCTCTAGCTGACAGATCAAGATTTTGCTCATTTGACCGGACGGATCTTCAGCAGATCCAAAATAGAGTTATCAACAAATACTTCATTAGAATGGTCTACAAAGTGTTCTTGGGAGGCAGGCACACTTTGTAGACCATTTTAATGAAGTATTTCTTTGTAGATAACATTATTTTGGATCTGCTGAAGATCTTATCAAATGAGCAGAATCTGGGTCTGTCAGCTAGAGAGCAGACATGAGTAAAAGGCAGGGTAGGTGGGAACTTTAAAAGCTTATACATCTTAAAATATATATCTTTAAGCAAAGGGATTTACTACATTTCATTTATTTTTTCATATGAATAATATTAAACCTTAAATCCAGGTATTACTATCTCTTTAAAGTAAATTTAGGAACAGTTTTAAGAGATGTTAGTGATCTAATAATGACTTATACCCCTCTAATATACAATTCTGGTCCTTAAAGGATTAATAATAATATTACCCTCTTAGGTAAAAGGCTTCTATTTTCCCATCTCTGCTTGCATTCTGCTCTATGCACCCACTACTCTTCCATACCTCAGTAAGGGACTTGAAGACTTCATTTCCATTCAGCTGCAGGACGTTGCCCAGGATAGGCAATGGGGTGGGTCCTGGGGGCAGTTTACCCTTGCCCTGTTTCCCTCTATTCCAGGTTATATTTAAGATTAGGAATATCACACAGACTATTAGCAGAACGGCTGTAGCACTAAGGATCTCCATGCTGAGGTTGTCCTCTCCTGAACCTAATGCTCCTCTCCCACTGTTATTTATACAGCATTTTGTGCAGGAGGGGTGAATCTGGCTCTGTGCCACTGTCACAGGTTACCCAATAGTCAGATATCTTCATTTATCTTTGTCCATACATACCATCCTGTCCAAAAACTCTTACAGTCCAGAGATTCTTAGTTCAGATGTGAATCATTCACTTGTTACTAAATGGATTAACTGAAATAAATGAAAGTAAATACAGGAAAGTAACGTTTACAAACAAGGGGTCTTATGCGAAAGAAAAAGAAAAATATCTTTTGGGGCAAACCATCTGCACTATAAGTAACAAGTAAAAATGCCCATTGATTATTTATTTATTTTTTTAATATATATTTTTATGGAGGACCATATAGAAAAAAATACAGAGGTGAGGACAATATCCTAGTCGCGGTGTAGAGAAAGAAGGATGACAGGTAGAAACATAATATCAAAGCAGGTAGCTGTGCCACCAACAAATGGCCATTTCCTGTAACCTGTAGGCCAGACACTTTTTCAGCATTTTTGCTATCCTTCTGTTTAGGAGTGATTTCCTCTGGGAATTTCTAGTTATATATTGAAACCTATATTTTGTTTTTTCAGAACAAATTGAGATTTTTTATGGTACCTTACATGAAGAGCACTTTGCATCGTGCAAAAAGCTATGATGTCATAATCACAAATAAGGTAAAAATGTACTTATTTTGCTAAAATCACATACTATATATCAAAAACATTTACTTTGATTGCGAAAGTTTCAATTATTTGAAAAAGCCCTGAGTCCTTCGAGCAAAAAAAAAATACCAAATTTGTATAGTTTTACCTACGTCCATGGCTAGCGTAGAACCCTAATCACCAGCAGCGCAAAATGGCATTTTCAATTTTATAAACTAATATGCGAGTTCTAGTGTTTTTGTGGTAAAGCTACCATAAAACAGTGGAATAACTATATAAAATTTTATATTTCTGAAAAGTAGACAACCTTCCAAATCTAATGAAGGGTGACTTGCCTTCTTATCCCAAGCCTGGTGTGCCCAAATATTTCCAGAAGTTGGCACTATAGCAAAAAAAAATGGCATTTTCTTACATTTCTGCACCATCAGATGTACTGAAATCTGTGAAAACCATTGCATTTCGAACTATATTCATTAGCTAGTGCTCTTTGCAGAAAAATGACACCCCATTGGTATGAGATGACCTACCTCAGGGGGTGCAAGAAGTGCAAAACGACACCTACTACAACCTCTAATTTTTTGAACAATTTTCAAACATTATTTGTCTGTACAAAAATGGTTATAACAACCATAGAAGTGAAGAAAGGGTACACAAACCATAACATTTTGGAAAGAAGACAACCTGCTGCATCTAATGAGGGGTAACTTGCCTTGTTACCCCAAGCCTGGTGTGCACAAATGCCTCCAGGAGGTGGCGCTAATGAACAATTTTGGGGGATTTGTTTCTAACAAGTCTAAGTCCTACAAATCAATGTTTCCTTAGGGCTTTTGCAAAACTAGCTTAAATCCCAAAATCAATGTTTCTTCAGGGCTTGGGCCTCTAATAAGTCTAAATCCTACAAAGGTCTCTAACAACAAATCAAACAAATCATCCTCAAAAAATACTCTATCAAGTCAAGTATCAGTCCACCCCAGTGGCAGCTTATGTCAGGGGGTTTCTGTCTCTGTCACTTAAATACAAATGTCTTATTTTATTTTATTGATTTCTTTTTTTATTAACTGTTCCCCCAATAGCAGTCAAGAAAGCCCCCCAAAACAAATTCCCTGTTCAAATGATTCATTCATTCACCAACACAGGCACCCTCCTCCGACCCCTTTATACCATGTCTTATGGTTTTTATTTTATTTAGGATTTATTTTTTATTAAGTGCCCACCAATCCCAGTAAACAACAGCCCAAAAATATTCCCTGTTCAACTGATTCTTTCCCCACACCCCACCAACACTGGCACCCTCATGCACCTTTTATACAATGCCTTTGGGAAATAAAATATTATTTGTAATGTGTTGTTTGTAACTTCTATGTTCCCATTGATTTCAGTGGTCGAAAAAAGCGGAAAATCTGCACTTTTTGAGGGAAATTTTTCTCCAAAAGGAAAGTGCCATCTTTCGACGATTTCAGTTTGAGGCGGAAAGTTTTGCCCATCTCTAATGAACAGGGGAACAAGGTATGGGAACAGGGGAACAAGGCCAGGGTGTCATACAGTGCAGGTGTAGTTTAGCAACTTCTAGTGGACAGTGGAACAAGACTGAAGTGTCAAGCAGTGTATTTGTGTTTTTGTGACTACCAGTGGTGAGTAGAACAAGGCTGAGGAGTCTGTCAGTGTATGTGTGTGTGTGGTTCTATGATTATCAGAGGCCAGTAAAACAAGGGTGAGGTGTCCATCAGTTTATGTGTGGTGGGGTGTCTTACAATGTATATGTAGTTATGTGATTACCAGTGGACTGTGGGACATGGTCTGACAGGTGTCAAACAGTTTATGTGTGGTTCTGTGACTACCAGTGGAGAGTAAAATAGGGTTTGAGTGTCAGTAACATACATAGTAACATAGTAGCATAATAAATTAGGTTGAAGAAAAACACAAGTCCATCAAGATCAACCTTTGCCTCTCAACCCAGAGATATGAGAATGATATAAGCTTTCCTTCTGCCAAATAAGTTTTTATCTGAACTTCCTGCTTTTCCTAGTAATACACACTATAACCCTGTATACCCTGTATACTCCATCTTGAATGAAATGTATCTAATCATCTCTTGAATGTATTCATTGTATCTGCTATTACTACATCTCTGTAAAAAAACCCTTCCTATGCTGAAGTTGAAAACTCCTTTCCTCTAATCTCAAGGGGTGGTCCCTGGTTATTTGATCAGGCCTTGGAATGAAAAGTTCACTAGAGAGATCCTTGTATTAACCTCTCAAATACTTGTACATTACAATAAGATCTTTTCGCTAGAGAAAAAACAAACCAAGATTGTCTAGAGTTTCCTCCTGTGTCAAGTGTTCCATTCCTTTGACCAATTTTGTTGTCCCTCGCTGTACTTTCTCCAATTCTAGAATATCTTTTTTCAGAACCGGTGGCCAAAACTTCACTGCATATTTAAGGTGAGGTCTTAACTAGGGGTGATTGAAAGCTTTTGCCTTGTTCCCGTGAGAAATCCAGCAAAAAACATATTGTTGTCCTCTTTTTAGTGTGGAAAATCTGCTTTAAAACCAGTGATTAAAATATTTGCATTTTTTCAATGCCTAAAAAGTTTCCGCCCATTGATTTACGTGTTTTTCGCCTTTTCGCTATAAAACCGTGACCAATTCCAGTATTTGTAGTCTAAGGGGGAGGAGGAAGTGACTAGCAATACTGAACCAATGCTGTCCAGTCCCCCTAAATCACCCCAGGGGATCTTGGGGAATTTAATGGGAAGGAGGAAAAGGGAATGGGAAGGAAGGGAGAAAAGGGAATGGGAAGGGAGGGAGAAAAGGGTAGTACTAGTGAGAGCAGGACAGGTCAGCTGCCTATGCCTACTGCCAGACATGCTGACCCTGCTGCCACCATTGCTGTACCTGCTGCAAGACGTGCTGCCCCTGCTTCCACTAGCGCTGTGTCTTCTGTCAGACATGCTGCTCCTGCTGCCACTAGTGCTGTGCCTGCTGTCAGACATGCTGCCCCTGATGCAACCAGTGGTGTGCCTGCTGCCACAAATGCTGTGCCTGATGTCAGATGTGCTGCTCCTGCTGAAACTAGTGCTGTTCATGCAACCAGTGCTGAACCCGCTGCCACCAATACTGTGCCTGCTGTCAGATGTGCTGCTCCTTCTGCAACCAGTGCTGCACCTGCTGCCAGTGCTGAACCTGCTGCCACCAGTGCTGAACCTGCTGCCAGCAAGTCTTGTAATACTCTGGAGGGGGTGGGAGGAGAAGATGATGCCAAGTGTGAGAGCAGGGGACTTTAAGTCACACTTGCCATCCCCAAGCAGTCCTGCCAGTGCTAGTACTAAGAAGGTCCAGCAGCTTGTTAGTGTTAGGAATGAAGGAGGGGTAATCATCATATTACTAGTGACTGTGAGGAGGAAGACTCAGGGGCTGAACTTGATGTGGCTGGTGTAAGTAGTAGTAATAGTAATGGTGAAGCAGCCGGTGGAACTAGTGTTAGGGGAGTGATAGGGGAAGCATTTAAAAGCATCCAGACGAGCGGTCAACGGAGCCCACACCATTCTTCTGGCCCTGGGAGTCCCATTCCCTTCATGACAGTGTCCAGGTGGAACATGATCCTTGAAGAAGCACAGATCAGCTGCCTGTGCCTTCTACTACTTAAACCAGTCTGCCTTCTTCATGTCACCAAGAAATGGCAAGTGTGATATTAGGGGACCTTCTGTCACATTGCTCCTCACCTCCTCCAAACAGCAGTGAGTTGTCTGTAATAGTGCAGCAACAGCACATAGGGACTAGTGGTAGTGATGATGATGATGATGCTGGAGAAGCTGGGGTGGAAGAGACATTGACCACAAAATATTATTCTAGAAATACAAAGAACTATGTTAACTAATATATAAACCCACGCTATATAACTATTTTACGCTTATCTGGCAAAATATAACAATTTACTTATAAATGAATAAATAAATTCTGCTTAATTCCAGAAATCTATAGCTAATATAGCTTATTATATATATATAATTGATGCAAATGGTTGGCCAGTCCACTTAAATCAATTATAAGACAAATTTGATTCTGAACTTTTGCAGAATTTAAATAAAGAAAATATATAGTTACCAGTCTATGTGTGTTTCTTTGTATCTCTCAGCTAGGTACACAGAACAGGACTTGAAGAGCCTAGAACCAAGAGGAAAATCCCAACCAAGACTCAAAAGGAAAAAACAGCCAATACTTAAGAGGAAAAAAAAAACCCTCTCTTTCAAAACCTTACTTTTTAAAGTAAAAGATTTTCTTATCAGAACTCTGCCCACCTTACTCTGGTTGGATTAAGATCCATCTCATATACAGTTCTAACTGACAGGAAGTGAATTTACTGTGTTTACTTCCTGGAAGTTCTAACAGACAGGAAGTGACTCAGCAGTTTTCTATCACATTCTATAGAGAACTGTTCATCACTGACTTTACTCTCCATTAGAATGTAACAGAATAACTAATTGTAAAAAAACACTGGATTTAAATTGTAATAATTCTGGGAACATGCAGCTATCAGCAGTGGGAGTACCCTTATCTTAGCAGGAAAAACCCTACAATATATATTTTCTCATTAAAAAAATTACTTCTCCCTTAAATGGGGCTTTTAGCCTCTTAAATGTAAGAGAGGTCTCCAACACACTTCACTCTCATCTGTAACCCAGGTTCCAGTCCTCCAGTTGCCATGGTGTGGGACTTATCATAGAACCACTCTTCTCCTTTGTATAGGACAGACTCCTCCTTCCCACCAGCCCTAAGTAATCGACATCTCTGTTGGAAATCACTATGAAGAAGACTTTCCCAGGCAACTGCTGTGCACTGAATCGGGAGTGAACATTCTGGAGGGAATGACTGGGCCCAGGGCTGTCTGAGACCAATCCCTGGGGCAGTAGATCAGAATGGTAGGAGGCCAGGTGTGCCCCAGCATACTTGCTGAATGGGACACTTGTCACACAGAAGAATGTGGGAGCAGATCCAGGCAAAACACCTGGATAAGAGCTCTACACCAGGGGTAGCCAACCATGGTCCTCAAGAGATCCTAACAGTGCATGTAATATCTCTGCTGGAACACAGGTAAATCAATCAGTGGCTCAGTCACTTTCTTGAATCCATCTGCACTGATTCAGGGTTATCCTAAAAACGTGTACTGTTGGTAGCTCTTGAGGATCAAAGTTGGCTATTTCTGTTTTACACGAACTGACAGACGGTAAAACACCTGACCTGGGAAGGGGATAGATTCTTGTGGATTACAGCAAGCAACAATAAAAGGTATTACTAGCACCCACACACCTTATACATGAGTAGGGTTACCTGCACCATTTAAAGGGATAGTAATACTTAAGTATTACTAAACCCTATTGTAAAGTTCTTTTAAAAATACATGTATTGCCCCCAGTTTCATCTCTCAAACCTTTATGGTTTGTGAGATGATCGCTCCTAAAGTTGCCCTCTCCCTCCCCATTCCCCATAGTCAGCATTCTAGCTGACTGCAGGGAAGCAAGTCATACGACTTTCAGGCGGCTCTCCAGTACAGCCGCAATCGCGTTAATAAAAAAGAAAACTTTCACTGAAATGGTCTTCTGCGTGTGCTTGGTTTGCAAACACACGTAGAAGACCGTTTTAGTGAAAGATTTTTTTTTAATTAACGCGATTGTGGCTCTGCTGTAGAGCTGATTGGATTTCCCTTCAGTCAGCTACAACGCTGACTACGGGGAAGTGGGATGGAGAGGGCAACTTTAGAAGCGATCATCTCTCAGACCATAAAGGTTTGAGAGATGAAACTGGGGGCAATACAAGTTTTTTTAAAAGGACTGTACTATAGGGATTAGTAATACTTAAGTATAACTATCCCTTTAAGGACTCCAATCAAATGCACCACCACTCTCTAGGGGATTGATTGGTTTCACAGCAGAGGTTTTATTGCTGGAGTGGGCATTATCATCTAAATGGTGCATTCACAAACTACAAAATTTTCACTAAGAAATGTAATTGTATGTGTATTTATATGGCATAATTTAAAGCAATTTTTATTGTAACATGGCATAAGTGATACCTTGCCACAATATACAGTGGGTACCATTCCCCTTTAACCCATTAAAGACCCAAGACATGCAGAACTGTCTCAGCTGTCCTGCACTTAAAGACCAGTGACGGTACTGGCATTGTCATGGAATTCAGAGCTCCTAGCATGGTTGCACAATATTCGGGGAGCCCTGAATCTATTTGTGAAAAAAAATGCCCCGTGGCCCTTAAGTGCCAACCGTGCAGCCACGTGGCTGCTCCTTAAGTGGATGAGGAAAGTCATATTGTGTTACTCATTATTCCGTTGTGGTATAGCTCATATTTTCTCAGCTGGATGCGTTTGCTGGTAGCCCCTGATAGTGAAGTCACTGTGTTATCTCAATCAAAAGACCCCCATTCTCTCAAGAAACAGTGCAGGCTCATGACATCTGTTAGCACCAATATGGAAGTAACTAAGCAGAAGACCAGCCCTGGATCCAGGTTAGTCTAAAAAAGGGGTGACCCACACAAGCATAAAGAAGCTCTTACCTACTTGGTGGCAGAGCAGTCTCTAGATTATCACAAAGCAATGTTGAGATGAAAGACTTAGCATCCAAGGGTTAAAATTCCAGTTTAACTCTTTGAGTGCTGAGGATGCGCAACACATGGTTTCAAAAGGTTAAATCAAAGGGATCATTTAATTGTTGCATATTGGGCAATTAATTTGGCCATGAATTGCTCATCTTTTGTTTCTATATGACTGTCCCTGTGTGTTTGTTTTTTTATTTTTTTTTTATAAATATTGTTATTAACCCCTTAACACCTTAAGTACCAGCTCTCCTGGGGTTGGTTTCTCTTGAAGGACCAGATAGGGAAGTTCAGCTAGACAGCACACTTGACTGATCACGTTTGCCGGCACACAGAACTGGGGTCTGATAGTGACCGCTCCTGTTGCTGGATGGTTGTGAATAAAAATAGGTGATTTGCCAGGACCATTACTGGTCCTTTAGACAAGGACAACAGTGACAGTCCTGACACATCACTGATCCTTAAGGGTTGAAGGAACAACGACGTACATATACATCATGGGAAAACATACATTAATAACCCATGATGTCATGGAATTCAGGGGTGCCCACAAGGCTGTACTCGTACTGGGAACCCTGATTTCATTACTGAAAAAAAAAATGCCCTGTTGTCCCTAAGTGCCAGCTGTGCGGGCGCATAGCTGGTGCTTCAGGGGTTAAGGATAGGTAAGGCACAAATACATAACCAAAATACAATTTAAGAGTAAACATCTATTTAGTATACGTGTACAGATAACAGACAGCCATATAGTTTTTCCATTACACTGGCCTGTGCATTTTTTCTTAACATAACTATTTAATTATTACACTAACCCCTAACTAGACCTTACCTAGGGGTGGGAGAAAAGTGTGAAAAATTTCCCTCATGACTTTTTGCAAAAACTTGCAGATTTTTCATTTTTCCCACCTTTTGCCTTTCTGCCTATGCAAAAATGACCTCCTTTTCGCCTATTTTAACACATTTGTTCGCATATATTTCATACAGGTGCTGCATTTCCTGCTGTAATATTACTTCTTCTGAGGGCTGAAGTTTAGAAATAAGTGGCTGAAAGTCAAAGGTTTGAGTCTTACAGCAACATATGACTTGAAAAAGGTGGATGCTGCGGGACTTAAAGACGTGTCAGATAAGAAGCTTGAGTCTATAATCAGGTCTAATTTGCAGCCACTGGGACTGTGGTGAGTCTAATATTTGCCTCGGCCTTGGTCAATGGAGCTATTGCATTCTGAGGTGAGCAGACAATGGAAGCTGTCCATCCGGATGCCCCCAAGGAGGACTTGTTAGCATTTCTGACCAACATGATGGTGGCTAACACATGTTTCAGATGCCCTCTCTGAGATGGTCAGGTTGTCTGCCAAAGCCTCAGCTTTCCCTGTTACTATGCAGCACACATTGTAGCTTAAGATTTGATCTGCAGATCAATCTTCCAAGAAGTCCCTGGTTTCCTTATCTTTTCAGGACAAATTCCTATTTGGACCTGAGCTGAAGCAGATCATCAGTGATGGAACTGGGGGCAAGAGCACTCTGTTGCCTCAGATGTCCTCTAAGCATCCTACTATTGCAAGGAAACTGTGTTTTTTTTGTCCCCGCCAATTGGAGGAGCAAAGGCTGCAAGCTTCTCAGGCCTACACCCAGTGATCACTCCCCACCAAACCCAGACAGCAGTGGCAGCCCCAATTAGCAGCTGCAAGACCTCAGTCTGTTAAGCCCTCTTCCCCATGACTCGTGGAATCTTGGTCTGCCGGTTCCTGTAGGTGAGCATCTTTGTCTGTTTTGAGATGACTGGTAAAGCTCTGTTGGGGACAAGTGGGTTTTGCAGGTGATCTTGGATGGGGTACAGAATTGGGTTCAAGTCCGTTCCTCCTTTCTATTTTTTCCAGTCCAGAGTACCCACAGCTCAGGCTAAGCCAAGGCTTTTCTGTGAAGTGGTACAATCCCTTTTGGACAAGAAGGTTCTGATTCCAGTACCTTCCCAGGAGCAAAGTTCAGGATCCTATTCCAACCTGTTTGTGGTTACAAAGAAGGATGGTGACTGGACTCAAGAGTCTCAACCTATACGTGAAGACTGGTCACTTCAGGACGGAGTCCTTGTGCTCTGTCATTGTAGCTCTGTGCTCAGGGAAGTGTCTGGTGTGTTTAGACCTTCAGGATGTGTATCTACACATCCCGATCCACCAGGACAGTGAAAGCTATCTGCGTTTTGCCTTTGTCCAAAAGCATTACCAGTTCACTGCCTTGTTATTTGGCCTGGCATCAGCTCCTCAGCTGTTTACCAGAGTCATGGGGTCCCTGTTGGCCTTCATTCACACCTAAGGCATTCACTCGGCCCCTTACTTGGACAACATTTTGCTCAAGGCTCCTTCAGTGGAAATCTTGGATCAGAAGGTCCAAGAATGTGCTTGACTCCTGGTACACCATGGAGTAGATCCAGTCCTTCTAATTGAGGCAGTGGTCCTTATACAGGGTACCATGGCACTATGATGTGTCTGGGCATCATCTTAAGGTTGCATGTTTTTTCTAAAGAGACGTTGAAGAAACTGTGAATATTGAGTTTCAAATGAATATTTGTGGAAATTGTTATTCAAAATATGCTATTTTTTTCATTCTAATTGTAAGAACTAAAAATACATTTCTATTTCTATATTTGTACCTTTCATTACACCCTTAATAAATGAATTATTAAATGCCTGGGTTTCACTGAGACTTCCAGATAGTGTGTGCAGGGTGCTTTAAAGGGATAGTAACACTTCGTTTTAACTTTATTTTATTTTGTAGGCATTAAAAAAACATGAAGAATGATATAAGTCTTATCTCTCAAACCTTTATGGTTTATGAGATATTCACAAGCAAAGTTCCCCTCCCCGCCCCTTTTACCTAGTGTAAGCCATCTCTTCTCAGATGTGAGTCTGGTTGTATGACAGTACAGATAACAGAAGGGGACAATTTTCTTTGTATGAAAACAATGAAAGCCCTTCCCCCCTTGAGAAGTTTTTCAGCTTTTTCCATTATCTTAATTGAAGATTGTCCCTCTCTGCAGTCTACCTGGGCATCTCCCTTCTGATCTGGTTGAACAGGGGGGGGATACTTTGTTTGTGAATATCTCTTAAACCATAAAGGTTTCAGAGATAAGACATATCATTCTTCATGTTTTTTTAATGCCTACAAAATAAAATAAAGTTAAAATGAAGTATTACTATCCCTTTAAGGCTGAGAACCACTGTATATTTTAACTCCCATTCTCTCCACAGACTTCAATAGAAATCTTTTAGATTAAACCAGTGATAACTTTTGTGAACTGCAATGTAATCTAAGCATAAATCAACCTTATTATAACATATTGACATCCTGCGTCCATTTACCTTCTACCTCCAGGTGCTTTAGCTAAATCTTCACGCCGTAGCGTGCTGACAGTTTCTGTACTGGCATCAAAAAGATCAAATGTGGTATGGATAGCACCTAAAATGTGAAATTCGGTTTGCATTTCATCCTTCTCCTAAGCTGGCGAAAGAATAAAAAGTTTTTTTTTTCTCTGAATGCCATTACTCCCTAAATGTAACCCTTTGCAACCCAGAGGGTTGTGCACACCCCTCTGGCACTCAAACAGTCAAAGAACAATCATCATGTCTGGAAGCAGACTTAGTATAAATCTCTGATCAGCATTCAAACTGCTATCTACTATTCCCAATACAAAAACTAACCAAATTAGTATATTTCCTAATGTTATAGGGTGGATAAACCTAATTAAGATGTTTTTTCTCCATAGGTCCCTATATTTCATATTAAATTCCCAGACCCCCATTCCTAAGAAGCACTTTAAAGATATTGATAGGCTAAACATCAAGTTTATCTGGGAGAAAAAAGTCCAGAATTAAACTGAGTACTCTCAAGAGACTAGTAGATGAGGGCAAGCTGCACTTGTCAGATTTGTACATATGTTACTTGGTGGCACAGGGACACTGCGCCTTAGCAGACACTAACACTGACACATCACACACATTTGTTCAAGTGGAGAAGGAACTGACACACTGACAACATGAACTGAAAAACTTACTGTGTGAAGGACCTAATATTAGTACAGTACCAACCACCCCATCCAGAACTACAAACAAAGCATGGCCAACTATACAATCACTGTAAACTACAATATCATGGACCCATATACTCCTTTATGGGAACCATTTGGCAGAGATCATCTATGTCAACTTGATTATGGGCACATGTGGTGCAGATATGGTATCACAAGATTTGGTCAACTATATCAATAGGGACTGCTGAAAACCATTGATCAATTACATATAGATTTTGCAAGTCTGAAGACTCTCTTCTACTCGTATTCATGTCTACATCATGCTTTACATACAAATGAGGAGGAGAAGGGCTGCGACTTACCACATTCACACTGCAATCTACTATCACCATTAAAAAAGCAACAAAATTAGTATATTTCCTTTATAACTGGAAACAGACTGGATCAGAAACAATTATTGAACTTGACAGTCACCAGGTGCATTGAGGGCAGAACCTGGGTGAGATTTAGTATTGAGAGTGGGCTGAGGCAGGGGCAGGCTACCGGGCAGTGACAATGCATTCTAAGCACAAGCTGATTCAACTTAAGATTCTGCATAGGGTATATTAGAAAGCTACGAGGTTGCAGAAAATGGGGACATCGAGTGACTAGTTTGTTTGAGATGTGTTGCAAGTATTACACCTTATTTGGGAATGCCCGGGGGGCATTATTTTAAACAGTTTAGTCACACTATTTCAGGGTTACTAAAGTCCCCTGTGCCTTTCTCCCCAAAATTATGAATGTTTTCTATTCTTCCAGAGGGCAATTACCCTAAACATGTTATCAATATGTTTTATGAGCTACTGATGATGGAGAGGCAAGTGATGGCACTGGCATGGATGTCTACTTCCCACCCAAGTCTTACACACTGGATTCAACTAGTTAATGAAAATGCAGCTCATTCCAGACTTATATATATATATATGTATGCACAGAGGAACCCCAGCTAAATTTGACAAGATATGGGGTCAGTTACATAGAAAAAGAACAGCGCCACTGTAAATTTTCAGGCCACCGTGATATTGCACCTAAAAAATTCAAGTTTGAGCTGTTATACTTTTTAAATAAAATATCTCCCAGCAGTGGTAGTACCCTTGTTTTACTCAGGGGGATAAAACCTGGAACATTTTTTACATTTTAATTATTACTATCCCTTTAATGTAAGATGTTGGGAATTTATAATAATGTTCAGTGCTATGAAGTGTAATGGAAATGTGGGGAATTGTTAAATTATAATTCTATCCAGTAATATTCAGATAAACTTTAACTGCGCAGCAATAAATAATATCCTAGGTGTGCAGTTGACTCGTTCCTTGTCAGCCTGTTATTACTCTGATACCTAATTCACCTCAAGGTCCAATTGCCCCATAATGGGGACAGTCAGATCGCAATCAATTGTTTATCATTCCCTCAGCTATAAGTTTGAGTTAATAATTTCCTATGTTCATAACACCATTCAGACCATATGTATGACTAATGCAGCAAGAGTAACCCACAAATGGAATCGTAATCTGGCCCTGATCAACTACCTGCAATGCTATTAAAGCTTAGTGCCTCAGTCATTGCCCATCCTATTGTATCCCTAATTAATCCCTCCCTGTCATCTGACTATATGACCAAAGGCTGGAAATTGGTTAGAGTAGTGGTTAGCCACAAAAATTGTGGGAAAAAATGCAGTTTCAAATTACATACCAATATCACTACTCTCCACATTGGCTTAAATCCTAGAGAAATGTGTCCATGTGCAACTGTATAAATATTACCAGTTGACCAGTTTTTTCACCCCACTTCAGTCAGGCTTTCGATTAAATCACTGAACAGTCACTGCCCACCTAAAAGTAACCAATAATATCCAGATTGGCATGGAAAATGGTGAACTCACCAGAACTGTTTTTCTAGATTTTGCAAATGTCTTTGAAACAGTTGACCATAGTATTCTGATAAGTAAACTTCAAAGTTCAGGATTTGGTACTCATTCTCTAAACTGGATACAGTCCTATTTATCAGACACTATGTAATATGTTACAAACTAAATATTCCCGAGCCCTAAAATAATATTAAGTAGTATGGAGACTGGAGACCAGAAAAAAATATACATATAATAGATCCAATTTTACTATAAAAATATTGAGATGGGGGTATAGATAATATATAAAATAATAACCACAACACCATCACAATTAAATAGGAATCCAATATCTTCAATATATATACCCACTAAATACAAAAAAAATCCTTGTGTGTTCTCTTAATTACAACACTGCAATCTCACAGAATAGATACAATATAGCAGGATCTCTCTACAACATATAACGGAACCCAAAGGAAACTCATTATATAGACAGATAGTACTGTCTTGCCAAAGACACTGTAATGATTTCCCAACCAGCGCAGTCTGCAAAATTGCAACAATAGACAACACAAGTGGATAAAAAAGAAGGGATCCGGCTATAAATAAAAACAAATTTTAAATAATTATAACACAATCCTCAGTGCGAATGAATACTCCACTTATAAACAGCTGTGTGTGTAACTATATGTCACATAAGGAATGCACAGCCCAGAAAGCCGCAATTAAAGGAAAACTCACAATGTATACAACATCTACAAAAATAGATCCCTCTTAGACAAAAGGGTATATTCTCAAAAGGACATGTTGGTGAAACAGTTGTAGATGTATTGGCCAAAAAACACAGCTTAAAGTAACCAGGACTGATCACTAACCATAAATTTGAACTTATCTAATAACATAAAGTGCTAGACTGCGTCGCTCCCTGTGTGCGTAACAGCACATGCGCAGTACGGAACAATGCAGTCATGCACAGTAGAGGGCGCCGGCTTCAAGTCATTGCTGATCCGGAGTGGGGCGCTCTGAACAACCCAGCTCCCCAGGCTCTGGGGCAGCAGCCGTCGCCACTGGCTGTCTATTTGGCCCGTGTACACGGGCCTTCAATAACAGTATAGTATATTTACATATTAAAGAAAATATGAATCCCCTATTAAATATTACTTTCTCAGGCAATGGGAAACCAAACTTTCAGTTTCTTTGGAAACTTCTGTATGGCACTTACTCATTTATAATTTACTCCACTCATCTAGAGATTCTCATACTGCCCTGTTGAATTTTAAATTAATCACCCGGTGGTACATGACCCCTGCTAAAATTGCTCGATTTTTGATACACAGATCCCCTATGTTTTGGTGCTGTCAGGGAGCTGTCGGTGATATGGCTCATATTTGGTAGTTTTGCCCATTCATTCAGACATATTGGTCCCAGATTATTTGTCAGATCAAAGATATATATACAAGATATACTTGCCTTTAGATCCACTGCTTTGCCTGTTCCTATACAGATCACCGGATCTTCCACTATTATCAACCTCCACTTGGAGTTGCGTTAAATTACTTTTCAACATTGCCAAGGCGATAATTCCATCTTACTGGAAGATAGCTATGACCCCTTCAGTTTCCACGTGGCAGACTAGGGTCGATCGGGTTCTCTCAATGGAGCGTTGTCACGCTGTTACACATGGATTGTTAGACACATATTTGGAGTCATGGAGTTTATATATCAATTATGATCACAATACTTCTATTTGAGGCTGCGTTAAGTGTGACAAATTTTGTTGATGCATTTCTTCATGACCTTCAATGGTCATATATCTCATTCACCTTTCCGGGCTGTCGGATGTTGGAAGGTACAGGTCCACTGGAGACTTTTTCCTTATTTCTTTTTCCTTTTTTCTTTTTCCTTTATCTTGGATACCTATCTATTCCTCCTGTGTTTTTTTTTTTCTTTTCTCTTCTATGTCTCAGATATCCTACTTGTAGGAGTTCCAGCTGTTTCCTCGCTTTGTATGTTTGGCATCATCTGTAGTGTTCTTATACTAGTACTAGCAATATGTGACGGCGTTGCCCGTCATTGTAGTAGGGTATGTGTTATGTAGCATTTTTTGTTTGAAATGTTGTAGGTGGCATGTTGAAGGTATTTTGTAAGAATTTTTTGTGTTTGTATTGTACATTTCATTTAGCTGTATTGACTGATGATGTTTTTTGTGTACTGTGTGAAGCAGAAAGAATCATATGTCACACATACATAGACACACACAGATACAGCGACATATACAGACATTGATCATACATACACACATACATACATGCGTACTCACACACACACACACATACAGATATTATTACGGTCCTGTAAGTGCCAGAGGGGTAGGCAAGGCATTGCTCATTGTGTTGCTTAATCCTCTGGCACTGAAAGGGTTAACCAGCTGTCCCAGTATGTAGCGAGAGTCATGGAGTCCACAGTCCTGAAGTGGACTCTGTACATGCACACTCAGAGGCTGCCAGACAACCGCCGGCCCGGCTCCCTGGCCAGGAAGACACCTCCTGCCCCAGGCCTCAGCCAAGAGCGTTACTAGGGACGCAGCCTGGGCACCGAGAGCGGGAACTGAGGAGGGATGGTGTGTGTGGTTGTAGCAGGGATGGTGTGTGTTGTTGGATCAGCTATAGTGCGGCATGTATATTTTTTGTGCCAGGGTACTTACACAATGCAGGTGTGTGACAGCGGGCAGAGAGCGGCGGTGAAGAAGCTTGTGTGTAAGAGTGTGTACTACAGAGTGGCCCCAGCATGGTCTGTCTCCAGCACCTCAGCCACGGGTAATAGCTGCATCTAGCTGCTGCTTGTAGAGAGCTCCTTGAAGGGCCGCATGACCGTGCTGTTGTGGGGTGGAGTGTTGTGCTTCATGAAGGGGAAACATGAAGGATTTGGTACTGGGCCTGCCTCCGAGCTACATGAAGCAGCTGGGCTTCCTGCAGCAGAAGCACATTGTGCACCAGGAGCCGAAAGCATTGTTGTGTTGCGGATACCAGAAATGAAGGTACACTGGAACCGATCCTGCCCTCTCTTTGTTGGATCAGCTCATTGTGTGCCTCAGGTTGGTGGAGGGACCCCTGGGGACTCTGTGTGTGTGGCTTTTGTGTGTGTGGCTTGTGTGTGTGTGTGTGTGTGTGTGTGGCTTGTGTGTGAGTCTGTGGTGTAGGAGCGAGTGGCAGCCATTTTGTTTTTTCATTCACTTGGATAGTGGTGGGCGGGCTCGATAGTGGGGGCAGGCAAACTCCCTGAATGATTTAAATCACTCCTCCATTGAATCACCCAATGGGAACAGTAACTCCTTACTTAAGCTGAGGTAACATAGCAATATAACACACAGTGGCTCTTCAGTTGAGGCAACGTAGCAATATGCTGAGGGATCAAATAGAAAGTGGTGTTTGAGGCTTGCCCTCTGTAACATACAGCAAAGCATCTCTCTCCCTTTAAGGAGAAAGGGTGGGAATCAGGAAGCAGTAAGTGGAGGAGTGACAGTTGAAAACAGACAGACAGTGAGATGACTGAAGAGATGAAAAGAGTTAACCCTTTGAGTGGCAGAGGGGTACGAAACGCATTGCAAAGCAATGTGTTGCGTACCCCTCTGGCACTGAAAGGGTTAAATAAAAGAGTTGCTATTACGTTTATCCCTGAGTTTGCACTTTATGGAAACATTACACCCTCGTACTGAAACAAGAGTGTATGGAGGGTTACAGTTATCTATGGGAGGTGACACAGTGTATGGAGGGTTACAATTATCTGTGGGAGGTGACACAGTGTGTATGGAGGGTTACAGTTATCTGTGGGAGGTTACACAGAGTGTATGGAGGGTTACAGTTATCTGTGGGAGGTGACACACAGTGTATGGAGGGTTACAGTTATCTGTGGGAGGTGACACAGTGTATGGAGGGTTACAGTTATCTGTGGGAGGTGACACAGTGTGTATGGAGGGTTACAGTTATCTGTGGGAGGTTACACAGAGTGTATGGAGGGTTACAGTTATCTTTGGGAGGTGACACAGTGTGTATGGAGGGTTACAATTATCTGTGGGAGGTGACACAGTGTATGGAGGGTTACAGTTATCTGTGGGAGGTGACACAGTGTGTATGGAGGGTTACAGTTATCTGTGGGAGGTGACACACAGTGTATGGAGGGTTACAGTTATCTGTGGGAGGTGACACACAGTGTATGGAGGGTTACAGTTATCTATGGGAGGTGACACAGTGTGTATGGAGGGTTACAATTATCTGTGGGAGGTGACACAGAGTGTATGGAGGGTTACAATTATCTGTGGGAGGTGAAACAGTGTGTTTGTAGGGTCATGATCCTGAGTGGCAGTGTGTGTGGACCAGGAGAAGTTATTGATATCCGGTACTTCAGGAGCAAGTGGCAGCTATATTTTTTTGTCAGTTGGATAGTGGTGGGTGGGCTGGAGGGGGTGGGCCAACTCCCTGTATGATAAACACGCCCCTATTGAATCACCCAATGGGAGCAGTAATGTCCCCATTGAATTACCCAATGGGAGTTGTGTCTCCTAATGAGACATAAATTATGTAATGAGGCATTCTGTTCAATGTGTGTTTGTTTTCTGAGGAGACATAAATTATGTTCTGTGTGTGAGGTACCATAAATTATGCAATGAGGCTTATTCTTTTATATATATAGATTCTTGCTTATGCACATTTCTTATACTGTATTCTTGCTGTATACTCACATGTATGTGCTCTTCTTTGTTTCATAAATGTATATCACTTACAATTTACTTGTTACCACTGCATACGTCAAAGGAATTACTGTGTTATAATTCCACGCATTTGGAATACTCGACAAGTTAATACCTACTGTATTTTGTACTTGTTCATTTGCCTATGTCTACAAAATGTAATATCTCTGTAACAATTCCATATTGCTTTCATATTACACCTACTGTATTTGCTGAATACTTAATAAAACCTTTGAGAAAAAAAAATATACAAATATATATATATATATATATGAATCAGTGAGATAAAAAAATACAAATTTATTAAAAGTATATACCCTCACAAGGAATCTATATAAGCAAAATAGTAAGTGCTTTAGTCCAACATAAAAATACGTTGGTGTACACTTTGCTGAATCTATGACTTGCTATGTGTTAGACAATGGATCTTTCCAAGCACAAAAGAGAAAATGTAAAAATGTTAACCCTTCCAAACTCATGGGATCCTTATTATAAATTCAACTCTGCCAAGACTTAAAGGTAAGTGGAGTTGAGGTTTAAAACATTCTTCTCTGGTTGTATATGCTTGATGGTAACCCATATTAAATATGCAATTATCTGCAAACACTGACAGTTGTCTCATCCAGCCGATGGATTTTGTTGTAACTCTAACGGTGTAAGTCTTATCTCTCAAACTTCTATAGTCTGAGAGATGTACCTCGCTAAAGTTACCTTGTGGGAGAAGTCAGCCCTCTAGCTGACAGCTGCAGAATCCGGTCATTTGACAAGACGGAGGCTCTTCAGCAGAGCTGAAATCGCAAAATTTAAACATAAATACCTCATTGGAACGCCTGGTTTGCAAGCACAGTTTGTAGACCGTTCCAATGAAGTATTAATGTTTAGATCACGCGATTTTGGCTCTGCAGTGCCGAGCAAAAGACTGGATTCTGCAGCTGTCAGCTAGAGCGCTGACTTCGCTCAAGAGGTAATTTTAGTAACATTAAAGGGTTAGTAATGTCCAACTAAAACTTTTTTGCATTGTGTAGAGCTTAATAAGTAGAAATTAATGCAAAAAACATACCTCTCAAACCGCTATGGTTTGAGAGATATGTGCATTCAAACTTTGATGTTTCCTCCTGGCAGCTGTAAAGCTGTCAGCAGGAGATCCATATCAGCCAACACAAAGGCTCTGCAGCAGAGCTGCAATCTCGTTATTTAAAACAAATGACTTCATTGGAATGGTTTAAAAAGTGTGCTTCCAAACCAGGCAGACTTTTTAGACCATTCCAATGAAGTCATTCATTTTAAATAACACAATTGCGGTTCTGCTGGTGAACAAAGCCATTGGAACTCTGTAGCAGCATCATAATATTGAAGAATTGTTTGTCAATTGCATCATCTCCATCCTTCAATTCACATTAATCATCCATTGTATTAATTTCCATTTTTTCATCCATTTTCCATTTTCTCATTTCATTTGAGATATAAGGTACCGTTTTATTTTGGTCATTGATACGATATGGGATACCTTTTATAATTTGCTTCTTCATTTTCATTCTTATGAACTAAGGCTTGGACTTCTAGTATTCTATACTATTGCGCAAGTGTTTATATTGTTGTTCATATATATTATTAGGCATGATTCTGAAGCACACGGTCTACAAAAGAAGAGTCATACAAAAGATAAAAGTGGACTGTGGGAGGAGGACTGTTGTAGGCCGTGGTTCTGAAGGGGTAGTGGTGTATTTGGGCAAAAATATTGCATAGAATTATTACTTACTGATGTTATACTGAGATAAATAATAAGATGTGTGTTATACTGTGGGACTGTTCCATTGTGTGAATGTTTAAGTAATCTTGTTCATATAATTTATTTAATGGTGGGGGGTGGTTTTCTATGGTTCCATATGGAGGTTCTTCCTCTAAGCAAGTTTGGGGTTAAAGTATCAATCATGATGGGGAGATGGGGGCAGACAGGGTAGTGATTTGCTGGGTTTACTATGGGTTTGGGGTGGGCGGGTGGACACCCTTGACACCTGGGGATGGACTCTTTATTTTACCTGGACTATTGGGTTATGTCTAGAAGAAAATTTACATTTATCTTATGGAAAGTCAGGGGTTTAAACTATCCAATTAAGAAATCCTTAGTAACATAGTAACACAGTAACATAGTAATTTAGGTTGAAAAAAGACTTGCGTCCATCTAGTTCAACCCTTTTCCTATTCCTGTTTACCATCGTTGATCCAAAAGAGGGTAAAAAAACCCTTCAATACATCAATTTCAAATTCTGCCTTGAACGGGGGAAAAAATTCCTTCTTGATTCCAAATGGCAATCAGATTTCTTCTTGGATCAACAAGCACTAACTAAATATTAATCACAATACTAACATACATAGCCCTCTATGTTCTGCTCTTTTAAAAAAGTATCCAGGCCCTTTTTAAAGGAGTCTAATGTATTCAATAGCACCACCTCCTCAGGCAGTGAATTCCATACCTTTATTGTCCTTACAGTAAAGAAACCCTTCCGCTGTTGTAGATGAAATCTCCTTTCCTCAAGTCTAAGCGGGTGGCCCCTTGTCCTGTGTACTGTTCTGTAAATGAACAGGTCTTTGGAGAGCCCTTTGTATGGGCCCTGAACATATTTATATAGTATTATCATATCTCCTCTAAGATGCCATTTCTCTAGTGTGTACAAGTTTAACTTTTCTAGCCTTTCTTCATAACTAGAACTTCCATTCCCCTTACTAGTTTTGTAGCCCTCCTCTGCACTCTCTCTAGTTCCATAATGTCCTTTTTCAGAAAGGATGACCAGAATTGAACAGCATATTCTAGGTGGGGTCTTACCACGGACCTGTAAAGAGGCATAATAATATCTTCCTCCCTTGAGTCAATACCCCTTTTAATACATGCCAATATCTTATTGGCCTTTGCAACTGCCAGCTGGCACTGCATGCTACTGCTAAGTCTATTGTCTACCATTACTCCCAAATCCTTTTCATTAGTAGATTTCCCCAGAGAAACACCATTTAAACTATATGTTGCATTTTTATTATTATATCCAAAATGCTTAACTTTACACTTGTTATTATTGAATCTCATTTGCCATTTGCCTGCCCAGTTAATCAATTTGTTCAAATACTCTTGTAATGAAGACACATCCAGTTCAGATTTTATTACCTTACTTAATTTTCTGTCATCTGCACACACTGATACATGGCTCCCTATGCCCTCTAGGAGGTCATTAATAAAAATATTAAAAAGAAGAGGACCCAGGACAGATCGCTGAGGTATTCCACTTATCCCGTTTATCCAATTGGAGAACTTGCAATTTACTACCTCTCTTTGCATTCTATCTTTCAGCCAATTTCCAATCCACGCAGAAACATTTTCCTCTAAGCCTATTTCATTCAATTTGTACAGTAACCTCTTGTGTGGAACTGTATCAAATGCCTTGGCAAAGTCTAAATAGATCACAACAACCGCCGCTCCCGCATCTATATTATTACTCACTTTTTCATAAAATGCAATCAAGTTAGTTTGACAAGACCTGTCTTTCACAAAGCCATGTTGGCTCCTGCTAATGATATTCCTGTTCAAGCTGAATTCTTGAATATATTCCCTTAGCAACCCTTCAAACAGCTTTCCTACCACAGAAGTCAAGCTTACAGGTCTGTTATTTCCTGGGTGTGATTTTGATCCCTTTTTAAATATGAGCACCACAACTGCTTTACGCCAATCTGTGGGCACCATACCTGAAATAAAAGAATCCCTGAAAATCAAAAATAATGGTCTGGCCAGGGCCTGGCTTAGCTCTTTAAGTACCTGTGGGTGTATACCATCTGGCCCCGGGGATTTGTCTAGCTTAACACCATTCAATTGTTTTAACACTTTTTCTTCTGTTAGCCAGTCCCATGCTTGCTGTGACTGTTCTGTAAAAGTAGTTTGCAGATTCTTGTCCATTGGGTCTTCCTTGGTAAAAACAGACGAAAAGAAATTATTTAAAATATCTGCCTTCTCTCTGTCCCCACTGATCATCTCACGTTTTTCAGATAACAAGGACCCAACATTATCAGACTTTAATTTTTTGCCATTAACGTATTTAAAGAATGTGTACAACATATTGCGTTAATCAGTTCTGGATGTGTTGTCCTCAGGATGTTATTTTTTTTTCTAAAATGCATGTTTATTGATGGATTGGATAGCATTGACATTGGATATTTACAAGAATAAATTCAAGTAACACATTCCATCAGGCATATAAGTATATAAAATAACCATAATAACAGCATTTTGAACAGCAACATATTAATAATACAGCTTTGTTGCGTACATGGGGATTTAGTTCTCTGAATGAAAGACTATCCAGTCCTTTTCATATAGATATAATAAAAGGAGGAAAAAGAAAAGGAGGTGTGAAAAGAGGGAGTGAAAGAAGGGAGGAGAAATTGAAGGGGTACAGGGACAGGAAAGAACGGAAGAAAATGTGAGGAGAGTAAAGGGAAGGGAAGAGGAAAAGAGAGGAGAAGAAAAGGAAGAAAGGGTTAGAGAAGAGGAGAAGAGGGTGAGAGAGAGAGGCTCACAAGGAAAACAAATCACTTTAAACAACTTCAGTGATAGTTTGGCGCAAAATAAACCAATTATTAATCTGAGTCAACATCTCTTCCATATCTTTACCTCTTTTGATCCAGTCTAGATGCATAAAAAGTATTTGGTCTGTGACCTTGGAGGCCCACATGTCTAAAGAAGGGGGAGTAGGTGATTTCCAATTTAATGTTTGGCTGCATTTAACATTGAAAAGAAGAAAAGCTGGCTTGTGGTAAATCTCAAAAATGGAGGACCATCCATGGGTCTCTAGTCAATCTAATTTTGAAAAGGTTATCTAGAAGGTTTAAGCAGGAGGTCCAAAATTGTGTAATTAGGGGGCACTAACACCAAATATGTAGAATAGAACCTGGATGGGAATGACAACGCCAGCACAACTATGAAGAGGAGCGGTTGATAGTATGTAATTGAACTGGGGTGTAGTACCAACACCATAAAAATGTATAATTCATTTCCACACTTTGGGCTGAGATCGAAAAAGACCTTGTATTATTCCAAATTTTGGCCCAATCAGAGAGAGTTATAGTTTGTCCTAATTCTTTCTCCCATGCAATTGCGAATTTAGGTTTTTGCTGATGGACTGAGTCATTCAAAACAGTATATAACTTGCCCATAAAGCCACAAAGTCCAGTTGGACATTGTAACAGAAGATTTTCAATATAAGAATTATGAGTGAAAAGTGACCGCCCGAGGACTGATTGAGAGATTAGGTGTTTTCTACGAAGGTATCTCCAGATTTCTTGAGAAGGGAGGTCATATTTATGTTTAGGTGTTTCAAAGGGAAGTATACCTTTAGAGACAATAAAGTCGGCTACTATCGTATCTGATTTTTTCGTTCCAGTTGAGGAATTGAGTTGCTGGAAGGGTATGGTATGATTCAAGGGTTGAAAATACTGGAGAGGCTTTAGAGCGTATAGTAATCAAATCACGAGATTTGTTAATCACTTTCCATAGATGTAGGACATTCCGGATAAGTGGGTAGAAGCAGGTTAATTTTTTTTTTTCCAGAGGAGGTAGCAGGGCTATATGTAGGGGGTCATTTCTGTGTAGTGGTCTTTCAATTCCTACCCAAAGTTTAGTGTTTTTATGGTGTTTCCAATCAAGGATTGACGTGAACAAGGCAGCTTGGTAGTATTTCTTGAGATTCGGAAAACCAATGCCTCCCTGCGATTTTTGCCTGTAGGGGGTATGTGAATTTACTCTTGGTTTCTAATTCCCCCATAGAAATTTATATAAGCTAGTAGAGGCCCTGGTGAGAAAGTAATTGGGTATGGCAATAGTGAGTGTGAAATAAGAATAGAAAATATGGTAGAACATTCATCTTAAAAGAGTAGGCGATAGATAGGTTTCCACTTATATAAGTCTCCCTTAATTGAATTTAGAAGATAGGGGTAATTAAGATCAAAAGAACTTTCTGGAGTTGCTGAACTTTTAACCCCAAGGTATGAGATGGAATGGGTAGACCATTTGAATGGAAAGGAATTAGATAAAAAATTACGATCAGCTTCAGGGACTCGAACCAAAAGAGCTTCTGACTTAGTGGTATTAACCTTGAAATATGAAACAGAAGAAAAGAGATCTAATTCTGCTAAGAAGGCCAGGATAGCTAGTGTTGGGTCTTGAGTAGTGTTGAGCGAGCACCCCGATGCTCGGGTGCTCGGGTGCTCTGACCGAGCACCCCCTGAGGCTCGAGTGCTCGGCCGAGCACCCGAGCCCCATTGAAATGAATGGGGCAACACCAGGCACCCCCTGCTCTGATGAGGGGAGGGTGCCTGGTCAATGCCCCCTTCATCTCCGCTATGCCCCCTTCATCTCAGAATGCCCCCTTCAGCTCCGCAATGTCCCCCTTCAGCTCCGCTATGCCCCTCTTCCACAATGTGCCCCTTCATCTCCGCTATGCCCCTCTTCCACAATGTGCCCCTTCATCTCCGCTATGCCCCTCTTCCACAATGTCCCCCTTCATCTCCTCTATGCCATAGAGGAGATGAAGGGGGACATTGTGGAAGAGGGGCATAGCGGAGATGAAGGGGCACATTGTGGAAGAGGGGCATAGCGGAGATGAAGGGGCACATTGTGGAAGACGGGCATAGCGGAGATGAAGGGGGACATTGTGGAAGAGGGGCATAGAGTCTATGCCCCTCTTCCACAATGTCCCCCTTCATCTCCGCAATGCCCCCTTCATCTCCGCAATGCCCCCGTACCTCCAGTCCCTGGTGGTCCAGCGGAGCGTCTTCGGATCTGTGCCTCTTCCGGCACAGATCCCCGCCACCCGAACATGGCGGGAGAACACATGGCGGTACTCGACGAGTACCGCCATGTGCCGAGCAGAGCGATGCTCGAGCCGATCCGAGCATCGGCCGAGCACGCTCGCTCATCACTAGTCTTGAGTCAACAGAAGAATATCATCTGCAAACATAGTGGTTGAGGAGAGTGTGAAACCGGAAATTGATGGATTTTGTCTGATATGTTGGGCAAAGGCCTCCATAACTAACATAAATAGTAGGGGTGATAGCTGGCACCCTGTATTGTTCCGTTTGTAATTTGGAATGTATAAGATAGTTGACCATTTATTTTAAATTCTAGAGTTTCAGTTGGTGTAAAGAGCCTGAATATAACGTAAAAAGTTTGGACCTAGACCTTACGGTTTAAGGGTTTGTATCATAAAATTGCAGACTACATGGTCAAAGACTTTTTCAGCATAGATTGTAAGAAAGACAGAATTTTGTGAGAATCTATATGGTATAAGATGTTAAGCAGTTTTCTGGTGTTTCCCTACCATGGATAAAGCCAGCTTGGTTGAAATGAATCAGTGGGGGGAGGAGTAATTTAATTCTCTGGGCAATGATTTTTGCATAAATTTTTATATCGAGTTTAGTAATGAAATGGGTCAATAACTAGCTCAATTCATCGCATCTTTGCCTTGTTTGGGGAGGACAGTCATATAAGCTTCTGAAACCAGGGGTACAAGAGATACATCATCTGGCAGAGAAGAAAAAGATTTAGTTAATAGGGGAGTCAATAAATCTGCGTAAGTCTGGTAGTATATTTGGGAAAAGCCATCAGGGCCTGGGCTCTTTCCAAGGGGTAAAGACTTGATAGCTTGTGTTACCTTTTTTTCAGTAATCTGTAATTCAAGAGAAGAGTATGTGGCCTCATCTATTTGAGGAAGATTTGCACCTGTAAGGTAGGTACATATTTTCACTAATTGTTCTGTGGTTGGTAAATGGTCCGTGCTGATATTTTATAGGGAATGGTAGTATGTAAGGAAAACTTAGCAATGTCTGCAGTTTCGTGCAGAACCCCACTATCTTTATAACTGATTGATTAAGTATAATTCCGATTATATCTCAGTTTCAGTTGTTTAGCTAACAATTTACCAGGCTTATTACTGTGCTCAAAATATGTTTGCTTAAGTAAGAAAAGCAAGCTTTCCATTTTTAGATTAAGTAAAGATATCAGTTAAGATCTAAGATCCGTAAGTTTAGGTAATTGTCAGAGACATTGCCATGGTGGGGAGGAAATGGTTAATTTTTCTGAAATTCTGTTTTAAGATGTGTGTAAATGATCTCATGTTCAAACAATGGTAGGGGGTGAAAATAACTGAATGTCAGTTATAGAGATATACGATTAGGTGCAGACAACCACAGTCTCAAGCAGTATTATTATCTTATGAGAAAATCTCAAAGTCTAAAACAGAGTGATACTCCCCTATGAGAACATATGAGAGGATGGCATATTTATATGACATTTAATGACCTCTTAGATACATTATTGATGACATAAAATTGATTATATGTAAAATTTTAAAGTGGAATAAGGGTGCCATCTACAGTTTATATAGCGTCATTACTAGGGGTTACTCACATTCCTAGTTAAATTAGAGATCAGGAGCATCCAATCAGGTAATACTGGTGATATCACTGTATAATAAGATGGATCTCTGTCCAATCAGAGGGGATGGGCGGAGAGTGCTGATAAGACTGATTTTACCATATAAGATACTATGCTCTTTTCCTCTTGGTTCCTGGCTCTTCAATTCCTGTTATGTTTTCTTGAAGTATTCTGGACTAGCTGATAAAGAAATCCTAAGAAATCCACACTTATTGGACTGGTCACTTTATATCTTTTCTTATTTAAATTCTGCAAAAGTTCAGAATCATATACACATTTCATCTATATTTGAAGAAACTTATTTTTTCTTATAATTTGTCTTAATTGGACTGGCCAACCATTTGGGATCAATTATAATAAGCTATATTAGCTCTAGAAAGTCTGAAATTAAGTAGAATTCATTCATCTATTGGTAAATTGTTATGTTTTGCCAGATAAGTGTAATATAGTTAAATAGCTTGGATTATGTATTAGTTAATATAAATTATGTTATTTCTACAATATTGTGTTTCTGGAAAGGTTAGAATAGCTAATATTGATCTGGGGAATTCTTTGAATTTATTTATTAACCCTTTAACCGCTATTGTCTATTTATTTGTGGTGTTTCTTTGGATTTCTTTGTGTGTACTTGGCCTAACTTTTGTAAAGTGAAAGTTTGTTTTAAACTTCCACTAGACAAAACAAGCTGCTATCTTGGATGGGGCACCCTATCTTAATAAGCGGATTAACCCTTGAAGTGCCCTATAGGTTTTATATAATATTGCTATAGTCATATTTGTGATATATGTTGCACGAAGTTTAATAAACTGTCTAGACACATATTATTGAATTGATTCTAAATATTTTCTGGTATAATCTGTCATTGATTATATTAAATGCAATTTATATGTTTTATTCAGAAGGTATGCAATATTTGTAATCGGTAGATAATTAAATTATAATAATCATTATCTGGGATTCTATTCCAGTTAGTCTCTAAATTTGACTATTGCATGTGGTACAAGGAAAATTGTCAGAGGACCTGCCTTCATATTAATGTTGACTCACCTGACAGTTTCTGGTGCAGAAGGTATTTATATACACTGCTGCTAACTGTATTTTATTAATTGTAAGGATCAAATATCCTTTTCTATGCTGCTAAGTGCAATTATTGTTATCTTATACCTCTGAATATACCTATGTGTGGTTAACCCTTTAATTGCTGGTAATCCTAATGGTGATAATTGTGGTTTGAGTTACTATATATCGAATATAATTGATGATCACTCCTTTATATCATTGTTGGTTACATTTTATAAATAGTATATTTTACTTAAATAAATTATATATATTTTTGCACAAATATGCGGGATTGATTATTTTAATCAATTCTTTACTGTGAAGTAGCATGTCAATATCTAATATAGTGTAAAGTTCTCAAAATTATTTAATATTGTAATTTATCTATTTATGTGAAGATATCCAACCTGATTGGTTCTCTTGTTTTAACCCTTTGGATACCTTCAACATAATTGGTTCGACATAATAAATCGACCGCTTGAGAGGCTTTATGCTGGGATTCTAAAACTTGTAGTTCCTGTAAAACAGTGTTTCTCAACTCCTGTCCTCAGGACCCACTAACAGGCCAGGATTTGATGATTTCCTTGTTAGAGCACGGGTGAGTTAATCAATGTGAATGAGCCTCTGATCACATGATTTCCTTGTTAGAGCACAGGTGAGTTAATCAGTGTGAATGAGCCTCTGACCACATGATTTCCTTGTTAGAGCACAGGTGAGTTAATCAATGTGAATGAGCCTCTGATCACATGATTTCCTTGTTAGAACACAGGTGAGTTAATCAATGTGAATGAGCCTCTGATCACATGATTTCCTTGTTAGAGCACAGGTGAGTTAATCAATGTGAATGAGCCTCTGATCACATGATTTCCTTGTTAGAACATAGGTGAGTTAATCAATGTGAATGAGCCTCTGACCACATGATTTCCTTGTTAGAACACAGGTGAGTTAATCAATGTGAATGAGCCTCTGATCACATGATTTCCTTGTAAGGACACAGGTGAGTTAATCAATGTGAATGAGCCTCTGATCACCACACCTGTGCTCTAGCAGAGAAATCCCTAAGTCCTGGCCTGTTAGTGGGTCCTGAGGACAGGAGTTGAGAAACACTGCTGTAGAAGCTCTTCAGTTTTAGCTGCTAGAAGTTTCCGTCTCCTCGCTTCTTGTTTAATCAATTCCCCACTCATCATGCATTTGTGGGCCTCCCAAATGGCAACTGGTGAAACATCATCAGAGCTCTTTTCACGGATATAATTCTCAATCACAGTTGCGACAGATGATCATATATCAGCCTGTGTAAGAAGATATTCATCTAACATCCAGTTTCACGATGGAGGATGGTGCAAGGTATGGGCAATGGAAAGAAATACTGGAGCGTGGTCCGACCATGTAATATTGCCAATTTTGGCATTATTTTTGGCATGTTTTGTGCAACAAAAAGATAGTCGATTTGGGAGTAGAGATTATGTGGGTGGGAGTAGAAGAAGTAATCTTTATCAGAAAGGTGAAGTAGGCGCCAAGAGTCAACTAGGCAAAGTAAATGGAGTTCTCAGGCAAATCTGCAGATTGAGGATTGAGAATAAGAAGCAGTCCCAGAAGATCAGTCAAGTTTTGGGGCGAGAGGAAGGATGAAGTCCCCGCCCAGGATCAGATTCCCCTCTTGGAATTCTGTTAAAATTTCCAGTGTTCGAGATATAAAGGAAGCTTGGTTGGTATTGTCAGAGACTTTGTCCTGGTGGAGAGTAGAGGGTTAATTTTAAAAACCAAAAATTAACTGAAATTCTGTTTTAAGATGTGTGTAAATGATCTCATGTTAAAACAATGGGCCTCTTTGGGAGTAAATATTTGAGAGACAGTAATGGTGATGAATAGAGAATTGCAGACACGGTGCAAAGCAGTATTAGTATCTTTTGAGAGAATCTTAAAGTTTTAAACAGAGAAATACTCCCCTCCGAAAAGGTGACATGTTTATATGATGTAAGGGTCAAAGAGAAGCCAGAGGTTTTAGGTGTGAATTTCAATGCAGAGTAAGAGTGCCCTCTATAGTTTTGAGAGTGTCATGACTGAGCTACTCACTTTCCTTGTATAATTAGGGATAGGAGGTGGTTCAATCCGGTCAGACTGATGATGTCACGGTATAATGAGATGGATTTCTGTCCAATCATTGAGGATAGGGGAGATTACTCATAAAGTAAAATTTGCCTAATATAATGCTAAGGAGAAGATAATTTTGTGCTCTTGGCTTCATCTTTGAAATCCTGATAACATCTGGGTACCTAACTGAGATATACAAGGAAAACACACTTGGATTGATAACTATATATTTTCTTCATGTAAATTCTGTATAAGTCCAGATTCACATATTTTCTTCTATATTGAAGAAATTTAATTGGTCTTACAATTATCTGAAGTGGACTGGCCAACCATTTGGGTTCAATTATAATAAGCTATATTAGCTTTAGATTTCTGAAATTAAATAGAATTTATATATGTATTGGTAAATTGTTATATTTTGCCAAATAAGTATAATATAGTTATATAGCGTGGTCTATATATTAATTAATATAATTCTTGGTATTCATAGAATAATATTCTGGGAAGATTATAATAGCTAATATTTAATTAGGGGGATTCTTGGAATTCATTTATTAACTCTTTAACTGCTGTTTGTCTATTTATTTGTGGTGTTCATTATAGAGTTCTTTGTGTATGTGCTAGGCCTAACTTTTGTAAATTGAAGGTTTATTTGTAACTTTCACTAGACAAAAGAAACTGCCAGCTGGGGTGTGGCACCCTATTTTAAATCAGTGGATTAACCCTTGAAGTGCCTATTAGTTTTACAATATATTGCTATAGCCATATTTATGTTGCATGAAGTTGGCATACTGTCTAGACGTATATTTTTTGGATTAATTCTAAGCATATTCTTGGTATAATCTCTGATTGACTATATTAATTGCAATTTTTATGTTTTATTCAGAAGGTATACAATAATTGAAATCAGTACATAATTAAATTGTAGTGATTGAATATGGGATTCTATTCCAGTTATTCTCTAAATTTGATTATTATTATTTATATGGTGCAAGGATAATTGTCAGAAGACCTGGCTCATTTTAAGGTTAACTCAAATGACAATATACCTTAAATCATAATTAGCATAGTCTTTACAGTTTCTGGGGCAGAGGGTATTCATATACACTGCTGCCAACTGTATTCTATTAATTGAAAGGATCAATTAACCTTTGATTATTATTATTTATATGGTACAAGGATAATTGTCAGAAGACCTGGCTCATTTTAAGGTTAACGCAAATGACAATATACCTTAAACCATAATTAGCATAGTCTTTACAGTTTCTGGGACAGAGGGTATTTATATACACTGCTGCCAACTGTATTATATTAATTGTAAGGATCAATTAACCTTTTCTATGCTGCTGAGTGCAATTATTGTTATTTAATACCTCTGAATATACCTATGTGTGGTTAACCCTTTCATTGTTGATAATCCTCATGGTGATACTTGTGGTTTGGTTTACTATGTATCTATTGTAATTGCTGATCACTAATTTATTTCATTGTTGCTGATACTTTTTATATATATAGTATATTGTATTTTAATAAATTAAATATATTTTTGCACAATAAAGAATTGATTATTTCTATCAATTCTTTACTGTGAAGTAGCGTGTCAATACCTAATAAGTGTAAAGTTCTCAAAATTATTTTCTATTGTCATTTATCTATTTATGCGAAGATATCCAGCCTGATTGGTTCTCTTGTTTTAACCCTTTGGATACCTTCATCATAAATAGTCTGACAGTATTTGGGGTGTAAATTTTGGAGAAAGTGTACATAGAATGATCAATCGTACTTTTCATGAAGATAAACTATCCCTCTTTGTCTAATTTGGAGCACTTCAGAAGAAATGGAATTTTTTTATGAAAAATGATCCCCACGCTTGCTTTTTTTATGGGTAGTTATTAGGAAGTTTTAATTCTCTTTTAATATGGAATGTATAGACAGTCAGGAGAAGTAGGAGAAATTGCAGTTAACGTGGGATAAAGCACAGCTGGTAGGGCCGAGGAACTTTCCCAAACGCACTTGACTCTGGTGTAAGGTCCAAGTCTTCTATGTCCACCACAGATGTGAGGGTGAAGTTCTGTAGGAGGGTGGTTAAGAGGAGGAAGAGTTCCATGCGGGCCAGGCCCTCTCCAGGGCAGATCCGCTTCCCTGTGGGGTGAGAGATATGGGAGGTTACACATGACTACAAGTACTGGAGGAGGTGAATGAAATGCCTGACACTCGTACAATGAGAAGAACTGGAGCAATTATGGATGAAATAATATGTCCCAAAGGGAGCAAATAAAAATATTATTTACAAAAATCTTCTGGTCCTGTCCATGATGAAAGGCAGGAATGTGGGGAAGTTGTAGCATGGTGTATCTGTATGGCAGCCTATGAATTAAAAAATCAGAGGCTGCCATGAAGATACACCATGCTACAACTTCCCTACATGCCTGCCTTTCAGCATGGACAGGGCCAGATTTACTTCACAGACTTCTCTGGGCAAGGCACCCTAGGTGCCTTAAACTCCACCCATGGCCACACCCCCATTCCTCACATAGACCTGCCCTGTCCCCAGGTCTCATACACTGTTTCCTGGCAAACAAAATACCATTGGCCTGTGACAACCAAGAATGAAAAAAAAGGTTAAACCCCTTAATTGCTAGGGAGTTCTCCAATGCATTGATCCTCAGCCCATTGAACATGTATCTAGCATTGTAGGTGATAAATAACAGCCTATACATGGGTATAAAACAGATGCAGGGACATCGAGAGTCATGGAGCCTGGTTTATGTAGGTGGTGTTGCTGTTCCTTTAACTCCTTAAGGACCACAGGGGTGTTTTAACAAATTGCATCTTTATGCGTTCTATACCCCTTAGAACCACAAGGAGTTAAACATGTACCTGAGGAGAAAGGCATGTATCCTTCATTCCTGTAGAACTTCCCATTTTCATCCAGAAAATGTCCGGGGTGGAACTGGTCAGGATATCTGAACAGTTTTGGATCCTTCAGAACTGAGCTGAGAATGGGGTAGACTGTGGTACCCTGAGAATGAGACATAAGAAAGTTATTGGAAATTGTATCTGATTTACATACAGTAATGTCCAGTTTCTATAATAACTCAGACACTTTACTAATCTGTTTAAAGGGGAACATTCACCTCACAAAATTGTTTTAACATAGGTTTGTCAATAATAGTAGTAGTATTAGGAAAGCTGTTTTTTTTTCTAAATGTAAGTACTTTTAAAGATATTGCATCTTTAAGATGTGCCAGTTAGCATAATGCAGGACCCTGAATCTTCTGCACAGCTCTTCTTCTCCCCTCACCTCCCTCCCAACTGCCACATGGAGCGCGTTCACACTTCCATTCGGTGTGGTGTGAATGGCTTCTATCGTTACATCAAGCTCCGGTTAGCATTATACTGAGGTTGCCTCAGCAAGACAGGAAGTCAGTGCTATGGGAGGTGGGTGAAGCATTGCTGAGCAGTGTCAGTGAGTGGGGGAGGTAATGTAGGGATAAGACAGGAAGTCAGTGCTAGGGGAGGTGGATAATGCATTACTGAGCAGTGTCAGTGAGTGGGGGAGGTAATGTAGGGATAAGACAGGAAGTTAGTGCTAGGGCAAGTGGGTAATGCATTGCTGAGCAGTGTCAGTGAGTGGGGAGGTAATGTAGAGATAAGAGAGGAAGTCAGTGCTAGGGGAGGTGGGTAATGCATTGCTGAGCAGTGTCAGTGAGAGGTGGAGGTAATGTAGAGATAAGAGAGGAAGTCAGTGCTAGGGGAGGTAGGTAATGCATTGCCGAGCAGTGTCAGCAAGTGGGGGAGGTAATGGAGAGATAAGACAGGAAGTCAGTGCTAGGTAAGTGTGAAATACATGGCTGGACAGTGTCAGTGAGTGGAGAAGGTAATGGAAGTGCAAGGGGAAGAAGGCAATGTATTACTGAGCAGTATCAGTGAGTGGGGGAGGTGATGTAGGGTTCAAGAAATAACATATTCAATCAGTTCTGGATATTATAATTTCACTAACTCCATCCACTGCACATGTCAATATTTAAGGAACAGAAGGGGTGTGTAACACACTGTTTCATGTACAATTGCACACACGCTTGATCCTAAGAAGGTTAAGTAGGCCCACGCACTCTAATTGATGCAGTCTGAGGAAATTGACAGCAACTGTCATGTACGCCTCCATGGGCACGAGATCCAGGACTCAATGAAGTGTTATCTCTCGAACAAAGACACAAGGGCAAAATTCCTAGGGGTTATTATGATTCTGTGGCCATAGTAAGCTTAGTGGAGACAGTTATTCTAATTAGGGGATAATTATACTTTAATCTATAGAGCGTCAGTGTACTGGTGAAATGTGGTCATTGAACAAGCTGGTAAAATTAAATCAAATAAAAAAAAACAAATCAATACCTTGTGGAGACTTCAGGACCCCTCCTGATGCCCACCAGTTATTAATCTCCCAGCCAATTTGCCTGGGAGATCAATAAAGGTGATTCAAGGGAGAAGCATGGCTCCCTGCTTCCACCCAACCTGAATTCCGCATAAGAGTGAGTAGGACTGATGACTTCCACGTCTTTCCCCAACCCTGCCCACTCCTATCTGGTTGGATGGACGATAGAGAGCCCTCCTACTCCCCTGCATCACCTTTATTTATATCCCGGCCAGACTGACTGGGAGAATAATTCCTGGGGGACCACCAGGAGGGGTTCTGATGCTCCCCACATGCCTCCCAAGTGTCCCTCTTTAGGAGGGACAGACCATCTTTGAGACCCAAATCCCTCTGTCTTTCTTTCCCACCCTGGTGTCCCTGTGTTTAGGAGATCAGACTGTGTGGTGTGTATATAAGTGTATCACCCTGGTGTCCCTGTGTTTAGGAGATCAGACTGTGTGGTGTGTATATAAGTGTATCACCCTGGTGCCCCTGTGTTTAGGAGATCAGACTGTGTGGTGTGTATATAAGTGTATCACCCCGGTGTCTCTGTGTTTAGGAGATCAGGCTGTGTGGTGTGTATATAAGTGTATCACCCTGGTGCCCCTGTGTTTAGGAGATCAGACTGTGTGGTGTGTATATAAGTGTATCACCCTGGTGTCCCTGTGTTTAGGAGATCAGACTGTGTGGTGTGTATAGAAGTGTATCACCCCAGTGTCTCTGTGTTTAGGAGATCAGACTGTGTGGTGTGTATAGAAGTGTATCACCCTGGTGTCCCTGTGTTTAGGAGATCAGACTGTGTGGTGTGTATAGAAGTGTATCACCCGGATGTCCCTGTGTTTAGGAGATCAGACTGTGTGGTGTGTGTATATAAGTGTATCACCCCGGTGTCCCTGTGTTTAGGAGATCAGACTGTGTGGTGTGTATAGAAGTGTATCACCCCGGTGTCTCTGTGTTTAAGAGATCAGACTGTGTGGTGTGTATATAAATGTATCACCCTGGTGTCCCTGTGTTTAGGAGATCAGACTGTGTGGTGTGTATATAAGTGTATCACCCCGGTGTCTCTGTGTTTAGGAGATCAGACTGTGTGGTGTGTATATAAGTGTATCACCCTGGTGCCCCTGTGTTTAGGAGATCAGACTGTGTGGTGTGTATATAAGTGTATCACCCCAGTGTCCCTGTGTTTAGGAGATCAGACTGTGTGGTGTGTATAGAAGTGTATCACCCCGGTGTCTCTGTGTTTAGGAGATCAGACTGTGTGGTGTGTATATAAATGTATCACCCTGGTGTCCCTGTGTTTAGGAGATCAGACTGTGTGGTGTATATAAGTGTATCACCCTGGTGTCCTTGTGTTTAGGAGATCAGACTGTGTGGTGTGTATAGAAGTGTATCACCCTGGTGTCCCTGTGTTTAGGAGATCAGACTGTGTGGTGTATATAAGTGTATCACCCTGGTGTCCCTGTGTTTAGGAGATCAGACTGTGTGGTGTATATAAGTGTATCACATTGCTCCACAACAATAAAACTCACATTAATGTTTGTGTACATATCAGTATATATGTTTATATGTTAGTCTGTGTAAATAGAATACTTTGATCTTGTTCTAAATCATCTATTCAGTTACACAAGATGGTGTCAATAGGTCATTAGATAATCTAAAATTTCACAGTAATGCCATGCCCACAAGACCCCCCACCCAGCATCACCACTTAAAACATGTGTCCCTCTTTGGCCTTTTGAAATGTTGGGAGGTAAGTCCCCACAAGGTCCAAATTAACTCTCTGTGTGTAAGAGAGGTATCCAATGCATTGGATACTTCTCTGGCCCTCTAAGGGTTAAATATATAATTAAAAATTGCACATCTGGGGCTGAATTTCTGCATATAGAGTTAAGGATTTGGTCAGAATTAGTAGTCTCAGGGGCTTGGCCTGGGCTACGAAATGGATGGCTGCTTGATAGATGGCTTCATGACTCGTGATCCTAATCTGTCCACTATTAGATCAAGATCCCCGGTTATCCTCCCCAGAACACAGTGCTTACTATTAAACTTGACAATATTAGATTCAGCAGCTTTCCTGAGTTGGTTTCTACATCTAACCTACCAGATTACCTGCACCAATTATTCTGCTTTATTCTCAAAAAGGAACCCCCTTCCCAGATACGTGTAGCGAGGTCACACAGGATTCCCATATCTAACTTCCTACAGATGCACTGGGTAACACCCCCCCTTCTATTTGATGGAGATTCTATTTCTGTGTTTGGGGACTTCTCCCTGTTAACCTCGCAATGGAGAAAAGATCTTCCCCCAATGATTACAGCATTGTGCATGAATAACATTCAGCACAGATGGAGATTCCCACTTAAGCTTATGGAGACTCATGTGGGAGTTACACTTGTCTTGCAGTTCAAAGGCAATGCAAAGGCATTTGCAGATGCTCTCCAGATTTAATTGAAGGACCTAACCTCCGAGATTATCATCCTTGGAGACAGAGATGCAGTGGAACACTTCCCCACCTGTCCGAGGTCAGTGGCATTCCGTACCTAGGAAGAGAAGGCCCAGGTGCCCCTGACTGCCGATGAAGACTCTCCGTCAACTCACCATTCTGGTCATGGATGTCTTTCTGGTGGCTCAGACTGGCTTGCTTCACTCCTACTCTGGACGAGCCTCTAATCATCTAAAATTGACTCTGAGGGACATATTCTTGTTCTATTATTACTTGAACATGAGATTTTGTTGATGTTTGTGGGCCCTCGGCACAGGGCAAGGTCCTCCTGTGAATGCAGGCAGTCATTGTTATGGACCAGGAACCAGACAGGATACAAAATGTAAAAATGCAAAACACCTTCATTAAAATAACAAAAGCAAACAAAACAAAATCGTGATCCAGAAGCCTAAACCAAAAGACAAGCCGGGTTCAGGAACCAAGACAGGTACTCAGCCAAGCCGGGGTCAGGAATACAGAGATCAGCGAAGTCAGGAACAATCCAGCAGCCAGGAGCCACAAGGGTTGTCAGAGGAAGCCAGGTCATACACAGGTAGTCAGTAATGCAGTATAACACTCTTGCAGCCAGAAGCAAACACAAGGGTGATCAGGTAGGGAGCCAAGCTGCTTTAAATACTCTGGGAAGGTTGGCTGTTGGCTGATAGCAGTCAGGTGAGCAAACACAGAGAGGCCAACTGATTCAACCTGATCCATCAAAGAGAAGGCAGCAGTAATGGATAGCAGAGTACTGGATTAGCTCATACAGCAGAATAGCTAGGCAGAGTGGGAGCAATTCAGCCAAACCTTAACATTCCTGCCCCGGGTAGACTGTAACCGGACACACTGATACACTATGAGGGGCAAGGTGGATGGGCTAGGATTGCTTGTTAGGCTACTTACTATTACCATCCCTCTTCATGTCCAAGCTTCTTTATAATCCGTCTCTCATGGACACTGAGGTTTCTTCCCTGACCCACCTCTCTATTTGTGATCAAACATTTCATTTAATTTATTTTACATTATAGTTGTCTCTATGACTAATGTCTCATTTGGCTCCTGCAGGTGGATGGTAGTCGGGTCCTTGGCCTGGAGCTGAATCCCTTCCCTTATGGGGGGCTGCCCTTGCTTTAGGTGGGGATGAGACAGGCCTTGGGTAGGATTCACTATACAGACTGGGGCTATCTTTATGTCACACACACAAGTATAGGCTGACGGGAGGAACCCTGAGTATAGAACACGGATGAAGGTTGGACTCTTCCAACAAGAAATCGGGGAGCAAGATGCTGGGGTGCAATGCTAGAGTATGTTGCTTGAGTACGGTGGTTGCCCCGAAGGAGTTGTGCTGCAGCCTAGCCATATAAAGTTGCTAGCCGCTAAGCTAGATAAGCCCCCACTGGTTGAGCCAGAGAGGTCCGCAATAACCCCTTAGAGACAAACTATACTACCCGATACCCAAGGAGGAACAATTTCCAACAGGAAACTAACAGGATACTCACACAGACTAGGCAGGAGGCAAGGAACCAGAGATCCAAGGCGAGCAGGGTTAGAAGACGTTAGATCCATGCAGACAGGATCAGACACAAGAATCTGAAAGTATTGGACTTGAGGCAGGAAAATGGTCTCAGACAGGCAGGGTCATACACTGTAATCAGGCTGTAATGTGCTGAGGAAGGAGAATGTTCTTAGACAGGCAGGGCCATACACTGTAATCAGGCTGTAATGGGCTGAGGAAGGAGAATGGTCTCAGGCAGGCAGGGTCATACACTGTAATCAGGCTGTAATGGGCTGAGGAAGGAGAATGGTCACAGACAGGCAGGGCCATACACTGTAATCAGGCTGTAATGTGCTGAGGAAGGAGAATGGTCACAGACAGGCAGGGTCATACACTGTAATCAGGCTGTAATGTGCTGAGGCAGGAGAATGGTCACAGACAGGCAGGGCCATACACTGTAATCAGGCTGTATTGGGCTGAGGCAGGAGAATGGTCACAGACAGGCAGGGCCATACACTGTAATCAGGCTGTAATGTGCTGAGGAAGGAGAATGGTCACAGACAGGCAGGGCCATACACTGTAATCAGGCTGTAATGGGCTGAGGCAGGAGAATGGTCACAGACAGGCAGGGTCATACACTGTAATCAGGCTGTAATGGGCTGATGCAGGAGAATGTTCTTAGACAGGCAGGGCCATACACTGTAATCAGGCTGTAATGGGCTGAGGCAGGAGAATGGTCACAGACAGGCAGGGTCATACACAGTAATCAGGCTGTAATGGGCTGATGCAGGAGAATGTTCTTAGACAGGCAGGGCCATACACTGTAATCAGGCTGTAATGTGCTGAGGAAGGAGAATGGTCACAGACAGGCAGGGCCATACACTGTAATCAGGCTGTAATGGACTGAGGCAGGAGAATGGTCACAGACAGGCAGGGTCATACACTGTAATCAGGCTGTAATGGGCTGAGGCAGGAGAATGGTCACAGACAGGCAGGGCCATACACTGTAATCAGGTTGTAATGTGCTGAGGCAGGAGAATGGTCACAGACAGGCAGGGCCATACACTGTAATCAGGCTGTAATGGGCTGAAGAAGGAGAATGGTCACAGATAGGCAGGGCCATACACTGTAATCAGGCTGTAATGTGCTGAGGAAGGAGAATGGTCACAGACAGGCAGGGCCATACACTGTAATCAGGCTGTAATGTGCTGAGGCAGGAGAATGGTCACAGACAGGCAGGGCCATACACTGTAATCAGGCTGTAATGTGCTGAGGCAGGAGAATGGTCTTAGACAGGCAGGGCCATACACTGTAATCAGGCTGTAATGTGCTGAGGAAGGAGAATGGTCACAGACAGGCAGGGCCATACACTGTAATCAGGCTGTAATGGGCTGAGGCAGGACAATGGTCACAGACAGGCAGGGCCATACACTGTAATCTGGCTGTAATGGGCTGAGGCAGGAGAATGGTCACAGACAGGCAGGGTCATACACTGTAATAAGGCTGTAATGTGCTGAGGCAGGAGAATGGTCTCAGACAGGCAGGGTCATACACTGTAATAAGGCTGTAATGTGCTGAGGCAGGAGAATGGTCACAGACAGGCAGGGTCATACACTGTAATCAGGCTGTAATGTGCTGAGGCAGGAGAATGGTCACAGACAGGCAGGGTCATACACTGTAATCAGGCTGTAATGTGCTGAGGAAGGAGAATGGTCTCAGACAGGCAGGGCCATACACTGTAATCAGGCTGTAATGTGCTGAGGCAGGAGAATGGTCACAGACAGGCAGGGTCATACACTGTAATCAGGCTGTAATGTGCTGAGGAAGGAGAATGGTCACAGACAGGCAGGGCCATACACTGCAATCACGCTGTAATGTGCTGAGGCAGGAGAATGGTCACAGACACGCAGGGTCATACACTGTAATCAGGCTGTAATGGGCTGAGGCAGGAGAATGGTCTCAGATAGGCAGGGTCATACACTGTAATCAGGCTGTAATGGGCTGAGGCAGGAGAATGGTCACAGACAGGCAGGGTCATACACTGTAATCAGGCTGTAATGGGCTGAGGCAGGAGAATGGTCACAGACAGGCAGGGCCATACACTGTAATCAGGCTGTAATGGGCTGAGGCAGGAGAATGGTCACAGACAGGCAGGGTCATACACTGTAATCAGGCTGTAATGTGCTGAGGAAGGAGAATGGTCACAGACAGGCAGGGTCATACACAGTAATCAGGCTGTAATGTGCTGAGGCAGGAGAATGGTCACAGACAGGCAGGGTCATACACTGTAATCAGGCTGTAATGGGCTGAGGCAGGAGAATGGTCTCAGATAGGCAGGGTCATACACTGTAATCAGGCTGTAATGGGCTGAGGCAGGAGAATGGTCACAGACAGGCAGGGTCATACACTGTAATCAGGCTGTAATGTGCTGATGCAGGAGATTGGTCACAGACAGGCAGGGCCATACACTGTAATCAGGCTGTAATGGGCTGAGGCAGGAGAATGGTCACAGACAGGCAGGGCCATACACTGTAATCAGGCTGTAATGTGCTGATGCAGGAGATTGGTCACAGACAGGCAGGGCCATACACTGTAATCAGGCTGTAATGTGCTGAGGCAGGAGAATGGTCACAGACAGGCAGGGCCATACACTGTAATCAGGCTGTAATGTGCTGAGGCAGGAGAATGGTCACAGACAGGCAGGGTCATACACTGTAATCAGGCTGTAATGTGCTGAGGCAGGAGAATGGTCACAGACAGGCAGGGCCATACACTGTAATCAGGCTGTAATGTGCTGAGGAAGGAGAATGGTCTCAGACAGGCAGGGCCATACACTGTAATCAGGCTGTAATGGGCTGAGGCAGGACAATGGTCACAGACAGGCAGGGCCATACACTGTAATAAGGCTGTAATGTGCTGAGGCAGGAGAATGGTCACAGACAGGCAGGGCCATACACTGTAATCAGGCTGTAATGTGCTGAGGAAGGAGAATGGTCACAGACAGGCAGGGTCATACACTGTAATCAGGCTGTAATGTGCTGAGGCAGGAGAATGGTCACAGACAGGCAGGGCCATACACTGTAATCAGGCTGTAATGGGCTGAGGCAGGAGAATGGTCACAGACAGGCAGGGCCATACACTGTAATCAGGCTGTAATGTGCTGAGGAAGGAGAATGGTCACAGACAGGCAGGGCCATACACTGTAATCAGGCTGTAATGTGCTGAGGCAGGAGAATGGTCACAGACAGGCAGGGTCATACACTGTAATCAGGCTGTAATGGGCTGAGGCAGGAGAATGGTCACAGACAGGCAGGGCCATACACTGTAATCAGGCTGTAATGTGCTGAGGCAGGAGAATGGTCACAGACAGGCAGGGTCATACACTGTAATCAGGCTGTAATGGGCTGAGGCAGGAGAATGGTCACAGACAGGCAGGGTCATACACTGTAATCAGGCTGTAATGTGCTGAGGCAGGAGAATGGTCACAGACAGGCAGGGCCATACACTGTAATCAGGCTGTAATGTGCTGAGGCAGGAGAATGGTCACAGACAGGCAGGGTCATACACTGTAATCAGGCTGTAATGTGCTGAGGCAGGAGAATGGTCTCAGACAGGCAGGGCCATACACTGTAATCAGGCTGTAATGGGCTGAGGCAGGAGAATGGTCACAGACAGGCAGGGCCATACACTGTAATCAGGCTGTAATGTGCTGAGGAAGGAGAATGGTCACAGACAGGCAGGGCCATACACTGTAATCAGGCTGTAATGTGCTGAGGCAGGAGAATGGTCACAGACAGGCAGGGTCATACACTGTAATCAGGCTGTAATGGGCTGAGGCAGGAGAATGGTCTCAGACAGGCAGGGCCATACACTGTAATCAGGCTGTAATGGGCTGAGGAAGGAGAATGGTCACAGACAGGCAGGGTCATACACTGTAATCAGGCTGTAATGTGCTGAGACAGGAGAATGGTCACAGACAGGCAGGGTCATACACTGTAATCAGGCTGTAATGGGCTGAGGAAGGAGAATGTTCTTAGACAGGCAGGGCCATACACTGTAATCAGGCTGTAATGTGCTGAGGAAGGAGAATGGTCACAGACAGGCAGGGTCATACACTGTAATCAGGCTGTAATGTGCTGAGGCAGGAGAATGGTCACAGACAGGCAGGGTCATACACTGTAATCAGGCTGTAATGTGCTGAGGCAGGAGAATGGTCACAGACAGGCAGGGTCATACACTGTAATCAGGCTGTAATGGGCTGAGGAAGGAGAATGTTCTTAGACAGGCAGGGCCATACACTGTAATCAGGCTGTAATGTGCTGAGGAAGGAGAATGGTCACAGACAGGCAGGGTCATACACTGTAATCAGGCTGTAATGTGCTGAGGAAGGAGAATGGTCACAGACAGGCAGGGTCATACACTGTAATCAGGCTGTAATGGGCTGAGGCAGGAGAATGGTCTCAGATAGGCAGGGTCATACACTGTAATCAGGCTGTAATGGGCTGAGGCAGGAGAATGGTCACAGACAGGCAGGGTCATACACTGTAATCAGGCTGTAATGGGCTGAGGAAGGAGAATGGTCACAGACAGGCAGGGCCATACACTGTAATCAGGCTGTAATGGGCTGAGGCAGGAGAATGGTCACATACAGGCAGGGTCATACACTGTAATCAGGCTGTAATGGGCTGAGGAAGGAGAATGGTCACAGACAGGCAGGGCCATACACTGTAATCAGGCTGTAATGTGCTGAGGAAGGAGAATGGTCACAGACAGGCAGGGCCATACACTGTAAACAGGCTGTAATGGGCTGAGGCAGGAGAATGGTCACAGACAGGCAGGGCCATACACTGTAATCAGGCTGTAATGGGCTGATGCAGGAGAATGGTCTCAGATAGGCAGGGTCATACACTGTAATCAGGCTGTAATGTGCTGAGGAAGGAGAATGGTCACAGACAGGCAGGGTCATACACTGTAATCAGGCTGTAATGTGCTGAGGCAGGAGAATGGTCACAGACAGGCAGGGCCATACACTGTAATCAGGCTGTAATGGGCTGAGGAAGGAGAATGGTCACAGACAGGCAGGGCCATACACTGTAATCAGGCTGTAATGTGCTGAGGAAGGAGAATGGTCACAGACAGGCAGGGCCATACACTGTAATCAGGCTGTAATGGGCTGAGGCAGGAGAATGGTCACAGACAGGCAGGGCCATACACTGTAATCAGGCTGTAATGGGCTGATGCAGGAGAATGGTCTCAGATAGGCAGGGTCATACACTGTAATCAGGCTGTAATGTGCTGAGGAAGGAGAATGGTCACAGACAGGCAGGGCCATACACTGTAATCAGGCTGTAATGTGCTGAGGCAGGAGAATGGTCACAGACAGGCAGGGTCATACACTGTAATCAGGCTGTAATGGGCTGAGGCAGGAGAATGGTCTCAGATAGGCAGGGTCATACACTGTAATCAGGCTGTAATGGGCTGAGGCAGGAGAATGGTCACAGACAGGCAGGGTCATACACTGTAATCAGGCTGTAATGGGCTGAGGCAGGAGAATGGTCACAGACAGGCAGGGCCATACACTGTAATCAGGCTGTAATGGGCTGAGGCAGGAGAATGGTCACAGACAGGCAGGGCCATACACTGTAATCAGGCTGTAATGTGCTGAGGAAGGAGAATGGTCTCAGACAGGCAGGGCCATACACTGTAATCAGGCTGTAATGTGCTGAGGAAGGAGAATGGTCACAGACAGGCAGGGTCATACACTGTAATCAGGCTGTAATGTGCTGAGGCAGGAGAATGGTCACAGACAGGCAGGGTCATACACTGTAATCAGGCTGTAATGTGCTGAGGAAGGAGAATGGTCTCAGACAGGCAGGGCCATACACTGTAATCAGGCTGTAATGGACTGAGGCAGGAGAATGGTCACAGACAGGCAGGGCCATACACTGTAATCAGGCTGTAATGGGCTGAGGAAGGAGAATGGTCACAGACAGGCAGGGCCATACACTGTAATCAGGCTGTAATGTGCTGAGGCAGGAGAATGGTCACAGACAGGCAGGGTCATACACTGTAATCAGGCTGTAATGGGCTGAGGCAGGAGAATGGTCTCAGACAGGCAGGGTCATACACTGTAATCAGGCTGTAATGTGCTGAGGAAGGAGAATGGTCACAGACAGGCAGGGCCATACACTGTAATCAGGCTGTAATGTGCTGAGGCAGGAGAATGGTCACAGACAGGCAGGGTCATACACTGTAATCAGGCTGTAATGGGCTGAGGCAGGAGAATGGTCTCAGACAGGCAGGGCCATACACTGTAATCAGGCTGTAATGGGCTGAGGAAGGAGAATGGTCACAGACAGGCAGGGTCATACACTGTAATCAGGCTGTAATGTGCTGAGGCAGGAGAATGGTCACAGACAGGCAGGGCCATACACTGTAATCAGGCTGTAATGGGCTGAGGAAGGAGAATGGTCACAGACAGGCAGGGCCATACACTGTAATCAGGCTGTAATGTGCTGAGGCAGGAGAATGGTCACAGACAGGCAGGGCCATACACTGTAATCAGGCTGTAATGGGCTGAGGAAGGAGAATGGTCACAGACAGGCAGGGCCATACACTGTAATCAGGCTGTAATGGGCTGAGGCAGGAGAATGGTCTCAGACAGGCAGGGTCATACACTGTAATCAGGCTGTAATGTGCTGAGGAAGGAGAATGGTCACAGACAGGCAGGGCCATACACTGTAATCAGGCTGTAATGTGCTGAGGCAGGAGAATGGTCACAGACAGGCAGGGTCATACACTGTAATCAGGCTGTAATGGGCTGAGGCAGGAGAATGGTCTCAGACAGGCAGGGCCATACACTGTAATCAGGCTGTAATGGGCTGAGGAAGGAGAATGGTCACAGACAGGCAGGGTCATACACTGTAATCAGGCTGTAATGTGCTGAGGCAGGAGAATGGTCACAGACAGGCAGGGTCATACACTGTAATCAGGCTGTAATGGGCTGAGGCAGGAGAATGGTCTCAGACAGGCAGGGCCATACACTGTAATCAGGCTGTAATGTGCTGAGGCAGGAGAATGGTCACAGACAGGCAGGGCCATACACTGTAATCAGGCTGTAATGTGCTGAGGCAGGAGAATGGTCACAGACAGGCAGGGCCATACACTGTAATCAGGCTGTAATGTGCTGAGGCAGGAGAATGGTCTCAGACAGGCAGGGCCATACACTGTAATCAGGCTGTAATGGGCTGAGGCAGGAGAATGGTCACAGACAGGCAGGGCCATACACTGTAATCAGGCTGTAATGTGCTGAGGCAGGAGAATGGTCACAGACAGGCAGGGCCATACACTGTAATCAGGCTGTAATGTTCTGAGGAAGGAGAATGGTCACAGACAGGCAGGGCCATACACTGTAATCAGGCTGTAATGTGCTGAGGAAGGAGAATAGTCACAGACAGGCAGGGTCATACACAGTAATCAGGCTGTAATGGGCTGAGGCAGGAGAATGGTCACAGACAGGCAGGGCCATACACTGTAATCAGGCTGTAATGTGCTGAGGAAGGAGAATGGTCACAGACAGGCAGGGTCATACACTGTAATCAGGCTGTAATGGGCTGAGGCAGGAGAATGGTCACAGACAGGCAGGGTCATACACTGTAATCAGGCTGTAATGGGCTGAGGCAGGAGAATGGTCACAGACAGGTAGGGCCATACACTGTAATCAGGCTGTAATGGGCTGAGGAAGGAGAATGGTCACAGACAGGCAGGGTCATACACTGTAATCAGGCTGTAATGGGCTGAGGCAGGAGAATGGTCACAGACAGGTAGGGCCATACACTGTAATCAGGCTGTAATGGGCTGAGGAAGGAGAATGGTCACAGACAGGCAGGGCCATACACTGTAATCAGGCAGTAATGTGCTGAGGCAGGAGAATGGTCACAGACAGGCAGGGTCATACACAGTAATCAGACTGTAATGGGCTGAGGCAGGAGAATGGTCACAGACAGACAGGGTCATACACTGTAATCAGGCTGTAATGTGCTGAGGAAGGAGAATGGTCACAGACAGGCAGGGCCATACACTGTAATCAGGCTGTAATGGGCTGAGGAAGGAGAATGGTCTCAGACAGGCAGGGCCATACACTGTAATCAGGCTGTAATGTGCTGAGGCAGGAGAATGGTCACAGACAGGCAGGGTCATACACTGTAATCAGGCTGTAATGTGCTGAGGAAGGAGAATGGTCTCAGACAGGCAGGGCCATACACTGTAATCAGGCTGTAATGTGCTGAGGCAGGAGAATGGTCACAGACAGGCAGGGTCATACACTGTAATCAGGCTGTAATGGGCTGAGGAAGGAGAATGGTCTCAGACAGGCAGGGCCATACACTGTAATCAGGCTGTAATGTGCTGAGGAAGGAGAATGGTCACAGACAGGCAGGGTCATACACAGTAATCAGGCTGTAATGTGCTGAGGCAGGAGAATGGTCACAGACAGGAAGGGTCATACACTGTAATCAGGCTGTAATGTGCTGAGGCAGGAGAATGGTCACAGACAGGCAGGGTCATACACTGTAATTAGGCTGTAATGTGCTGAGGAAGGAGAATGGTCTCAGACAGGCAGGGCCATACACTGTAATCAGGCTGTAATGTGCTGAGGAAGGAGAATGGTCTCAGACAGGCAGGGCCATACACTGTAATCAGGCTGTAATGTGCTGAGGCAGGAGAATGGTCACAGACAGGCAGGGTCATACACAGTAATCAGGCTGTAATGTGCTGAGGCAGGAGAATGGTCACAGACAGGCAGGGTCATACACTGTAATCAGGCTGTAATGTGCTGAGGAAGGAGAATGGTCTCAGACAGGCAGGGCCATACACTGTAATCAGGCTGTAATGTGCTGAGGCAGGAGAATGGTCACAGACAGGCAGGGTCATACACTGTAATCAGGCTGTAATGGGCTGAGGCAGGAGAATGGTCACAGACAGGCAGGGTCATACACTGTAATCAGGCTGTAATGTGCTGAGGCAGGAGAATGGTCACAGACAGGCAGGGCCATACACTGTAATCAGGCTGTAATGGGCTGAGGCAGGAGAATGGTCTCAGGCAGGCAGGGTCATACACTGTAATCAGGCTGTAATGTGCTGAGGAAGGAGAATGGTCTCAGACAGGCAGGGCCATACACTGTAATCAGGCTGTAATGTGCTGAGGCAGGAGAATGGTCATAGACAGGCAGGGCCATACACTGTAATCAGGCTGTAATGTGCTGAGGCAGGAGAATGGTCTCAGACAGGCAGGGCCATACACTGTAATCAGGCTGTAATGTGCTGAGGCAGGAGAATGGTCACAGACAGGCAGGGCCATACACTGTAATCAGGCTGTAATGGGCTGAGGCAGGAGAATGGTCACAGACAGGCAGGGTCATACACTGTAATCAGGCTGTAATGGGCTGAGGAAGGAGAATGGTCACAGACAGGCAGGGCCATACACTGTAATCAGGCTGTAATGTGCTGAGGAAGGAGAATGGTCACAGACAGGCAGGGTCATACACTGTAATCAGGCTGTAATGGGCTGAAGAAAGAGAATGGTCTCAGACAGGCAGGGCCATTCACTGTAAGCAGGCTGTAATGTGCTGAGGAAGGAGAATGGTCGCAGACAGGCAGGGCCATACACTGTAATCAGGCTGTAATGGGCTGAGGAAGGAGAATGGTCACAGACAGGCAGGGCCATACACTGTAATCAGGCTGTAATGTGCTGAGGCAGGAGAATGGTCACAGACAGGCAGGGCCATACACAGTAATCAGGCTGTAATGTGCTGAGGCAGGAGAATGGTCACAGACAGGCAGGGTCATACACTGTAATCAGGCTGTAATGTGCTGAGGCAGGAGAATGGTCTCAGACAGGCAGGGTCATACACTGTAATCAGGCTGTAATGGGCTGAGGCAGGAGAATGGTCACAGACAGGCAGGGTCATACACTGTAATCAGGCTGTAATGGGCTGAGGCAGGAGAATGGTCACAGACAGGCAGGGCCATACACTGTAATCAGGCTGTAATGGGCTGAGGCAGGAGAATGGTCACAGACAGGCAGGGCCATACACAGTAATCAGGCTGTAATGTGCTGAGGAAGGAGAATGGTCACAGACAGGCAGGGCCATACACTGTAATCAGGCTGTAATGGGCTGAGGCAGGAGAATGGTCACAGACAGGCAGGGCCATACACAGTAATCAGGCTGTAATGTGCTGAGGAAGGAGAATGGTCACAGACAGGCAGGGCCATACACTGTAATCAGGCTGTAATGGGCTGAGGCAGGAGAATGGTCACAGACAGGCAGGGTCATACACTGTAATCAGGCTGTAATGGGCTGAGGCAGGAGAATGGTCACAGACAGGCAGGGTCATACACTGTAATCAGGCTGTAATGTGCTGAGGAAGGAGAATGGTCACAGACAGGCAGGGTCATACACTGTAATCAGGCTGTAATGTGCTGAGGAAGGAGAATGGTCTCAGACAGGCAGGGTCATACACTGTAATCAGGCTGTAATGGGCTGAGGAAGGAGAATGGTCACAGACAGGCAGGGCCATACACTGTAATCAGGCTGTAATGGGCTGAGGAAGGAGAATGGTCTTAGACAGGTAGGGTCATACACTGTAATCAGGCTGTAATATGCTGAGGCAGGAGAATGGTCACAGACAGGCAGGGTCATACACTGTAATCAGGCTGTAATGGGCTGAGGCAGAAGAATGGTCACAGACAGGCAGGGTCATACACTGTAATCAGGCTGTAATGTGCTGAAGAAGGAGAATGGTCTTAGACAGGCAGGGCCATACACTGTAATCAGGCTGTAATGGGCTGAGGAAGGAGAATGGTCACAGACAGGCAGGGTCATACACTGTAATCAGGCTGTAATGGGCTGAGGCAGGAGAATGGTCACAGACAGGCAGGGTCATACACTGTAATCAGGCTGTAATGGGCTGAGGCAGGAGAATGGTCACAGACAGGCAGGGTCATACACTGTAATCAGGCTGTAATGTGCTGAGGAAGGAGAATGGTCACAGACAGGCAGGGTCATACACTGTAATCAGGCTGTAATGTGCTGAGGCAGGAGAATGGTCACAGACAGGCAGGGCCATACACTGTAATCAGGCTGTAATGGGCTGAGGCAGGAGAATGGTCACAGACAGGCAGGGTCATACACTGTAATCAGACTGTAATGTGCTGAGGCAGGAGAATGTTCTTAGACAGGCAGGGCCATACACTGTAATAAGGCTGTAATGGGCTGAGGCAGGAGAATGGTCACAGACAGGCAGGGTCATACACTGTAATCAGGCTGTAATGTGCTGAGGAAGGAGAATGGTCACAGACAGGCAGGGTCATACACTGTAATCAGGCTGTAATGTGCTGAGGAAGGAGAATGGTCACAGACAGGCAGGGTCATACACTGTAATCAGGCTGTAATGTGCTGAGGAAGGAGAATGGTCACAGACAGGCAGGGTCATACACTGTAATTAGGCTGTAATGTGCTGAGGCAGGAGAATGGTCACAGACAGGCAGGGTCATACACTGTAATCAGGCTGTAATGTGCTGAGGAAGGAGAATGGTCTCAGACAGGCAGGGTCATACACTGTAATCAGGCTGTAATGTGCTGAGGCAGGAGAATGGTCACAGACAGGCAGGGTCATACACTGTAATCAGGCTGTAATGTGCTGAGGAAGGAGAATGGTCACAGACAGGCAGGGTCATACACTGTAATCAGGCTGTAATGTGCTGAGGAAGGAGAATGGTCACAGACAGGCAGGGCCATACACTGTAATCAGGCTATAATGGGCTGAGGCAGGAGAATGGTCACAGACAGGCAGGGTCATACACTGTAATCAGGCTGTAATGTGCTGAGGCAGGAGAATGGTCACAGACAGGCAGGGTCATACACAGTAATCAGGCTGTAATGGGCTGAGGCAGGAGAATGGTCACAGACAGGCAGGGTCATACACTGTAATCAGGCTGTAATGTGCTGAGGAAGGAGAATGGTCACAGACAGGCAGGGTCATACACTGTAATCAGGCTGTAATGGGCTGAGGCAGGAGAATGGTCACAGACAGGCAGGGTCATACACTGTAATCAGACTGTAATGGGCTGAGGAAGGAGAATGTTCTTAGACAGGCAGGGTCATACACTGTAATCAGGCTGTAATGTGCTGAGGCAGGAGAATGGTCACAGATAGGCAGGGCCATACACTGTAATCAGGCTGTAATGTGCTGAGGCAGGAGAATGGTCACAGACAGGCAGGGCCATACACTGTAATCAGGCTGTAATGTGCTGAGGAAGGAGAATGGTCTCAGACAGGCAGGGCCATACACTGTAATCAGGCTGTAATGTGCTGAGGAAGGAGAATGGTCACAGACAGGCAGGGTCATACACTGTAATCAGGCTGTAATGGGCTGAGGCAGGAGAATGGTCACAGACAGGCAGGGTCATACACTGTAATCAGACTGTAATGGGCTGAGGAAGGAGAATGTTCTTAGACAGGCAGGGTCATACACTGTAATCAGGCTGTAATGTGCTGAGGCAGGAGAATGGTCACAGACAGGCAGGGTCATACACTGTAATCAGGCTGTAATGGGCTGAGGAAGGAGAATGGTCTCAGACAGGCAGGGTCATACACTGTAATCAGGCTGTAATGTGCTGAGGCAGGAGAATGGTCACAGACAGGCAGGGTCATACACTGTAATCAGGCTGTAATGGGCTGAGGAAGGAGAATGGTCACAGACAGGCAGGGTCATACACTGTAATCAGGCTGTAATGTGCTGAGGCAGGAGAATGGTCACAGACAGGCAGGGTCATACACTGTAATCAGGCTGTAATGTGCTGAGGCAGGAGAATGGTCACAGACAGGCAGGGCCATACACTGTAATCAGGCTGTAATGTGCTGAGGAAGGAGAATGGTCTCAGACAGGCAGGGCCATACACAGTAATCAGGCTGTAATGGGCTGAGGCAGGAGAATGGTCACAGACAGGCAGGGCCATACACTGTAATCAGGCTGTAATGTGCTGAGGCAGGAGAATGGTCACAGACAGGCAGGGCCATACACTGTAATCAGGCTGTAATGTGCTGAGGAAGGAGAATGGTCTCAGGCAGGCAGGGTCATACACTGTAATCAGGCTGTAATGGGCTGAGGAAGGAGAATGGTCTCAGATAGGCAGGGTCATACACAGTAATCAGGCTGTAATGTGCTGAGGAAGGAGAATGGTCACAGACAGGCAGGGTCATACACTGTAATCAGGCTGTAATGGGCTGAGGCAGGAGAATGGTCACAGACAGGCAGGGTCATACACTGTAATCAGGCTGTAATGTGCTGAGGAAGGAGAATGGTCACAGACAGGCAGGGCCATACACTGTATTCAGGCTGTAATGTGCTGAGGAAGGAGAATGGTCACAGACAGGCAGGGCCATACACTGTAATCAGGCTGTAATGTGCTGAGGAAGGAGAATGGTCACAGACAGGCAGGGCCATACACTGTATTCAGGCTGTAATGTGCTGAGGAAGGAGAATGGTCACAGACAGGCAGGGTCATACACTGTAATCAGGCTGTAATGGGCTGAGGCAGGAGAATGGTCACAGACAGGCAGGGTCATACACTGTAATCAGGCTGTAATGGGCTGAGGAAGGAGAATGGTCACAGATAGGCAGGGTCATACACTGTAATCAGGCTGTAATGTGCTGAGGAAGGAGAATGGTCACAGACAGGCAGGGTCATACACAGTAATCAGGCTGTAATGGGCTGAGGAAGGAGAATGTTCTTAGACAGGCAGGGTCATACACTGTAATCAGGCTGTAATGGGCTGAGGAAGGAGAATGGTCACAGACAGGCAGGGCCATACACTGTAATCAGGCTGTAATGTGCTGAGGCAGGAGAATGGTCTCAGACAGGCAGGGCCATACACTGTAATCAGGCTGTAATGTGCTGAGGAAGGAGAATGGTCTCAGACAGGCAGGGCCATACACTGTAATCAGGCTGTAATGGGCTGAGGCAGGAGAATGGTCTCAGATAGGCAGGGTCATACACTGTAATCAGGCTGTAATGTGCTGAGGAAGGAGAATGGTCTCAGACAGGCAGGACCATACTCTGTAATCAGGCTGTAATGTGCTGAGGCAGGAGAATGGTCACAGACAGGCAGGGTCATACACTGTAATCAGGCTGTAATGTGCTGAGGAAGGAGAATGGTCTCAGACAGGCAGGGCCATACACTGTAATCAGGCTGTAATGTGCTGAGGCAGGAGAATGGTCACAGACAGGCAGGGTCATACACTGTAATCAGGCTGTAATGGGCTGAGGAAGGAGAATGGTCACAGACAGGCAGGGCCATACACTGTAATCAGGCTGTAATGTGCTGAGGAAGGAGAATGGTCACAGACAGGCAGGGTCATACACTGTAATCAGTCTGTAATGGGCTGAAGAAAGAGAATGGTCTCAGACAGGCAGGGCCATACACTGTAATCAGGCTGTAATGTGCTGAGGAAGGAGAATGGTCGCAGACAGGCAGGGCCATACACTGTAATCAGGCTGTAATGGGCTGAGGAAGGAGAATGGTCACAGACAGGCAGGGCCATACACTGTAATCAGGCTGTAATGTGCTGAGGCAGGAGAATGGTCACAGACAGGCAGGGCCATACACAGTAATCAGGCTGTAATGTGCTGAGGCAGGAGAATGGTCACAGACAGGCAGGGTCATACACTGTAATCAGGCTGTAATGTGCTGAGGCAGGAGAATGGTCTCAGACAGGCAGGGTCATACACTGTAATCAGGCTGTAATGGGCTGAGGCAGGAGAATGGTCACAGACAGGCAGGGTCATACACTGTAATCAGGCTGTAATGGGCTGAGGCAGGAGAATGGTCACAGACAGGCAGGGCCATACACTGTAATCAGGCTGTAATGTGCTGAGGAAGGAGAATGGTCACAGACAGGCAGGGCCATACACTGTAATCAGGCTGTAATGGGCTGAGGCAGGAGAATGGTCACAGACAGGCAGGGTCATACACTGTAATCAGGCTGTAATGTGCTGAGGCAGGAGAATGGTCTCAGACAGGCAGGGTCATACACTGTAATCAGGCTGTAATGGGCTGAGGAAGGAGAATGGTCACAGACAGGCAGGGTCATACACTGTAATCAGTCTGTAATGGGCTGAGGCAGGAGAATGGTCACAGACAGGCAGGGCCATACACTGTAATCAGTCTGTAATGTGCTGAGGCAGGAGAATGGTCTCAGACAGGCAGGGTCATACACTGTAATCAGGCTGTAATGGGCTGAGGAAGGAGAATGGTCACAGACAGGCAGGGTCATACACTGTAATCAGTCTGTAATGGGCTGAGGCAGGAGAATGGTCACAGACAGGCAGGGTCATACACTGTAATCAGGCTGTAATGGGCTGAGGCAGGAGAATGGTCACAGACAGGCAGGGTCATACACTGTAATCAGGCTGTAATGGGCTGAGGAAGGAGAATGGTCACAGACAGGCAGGGCCATACACTGTAATCAGGCTGTAATGTGCTGAGGAAGGAGAATGGTCACAGACAGGCAGGGCCATACACTGTAATCAGGCTGTAATGGGCTGAGGCAGGAGAATGGTCACAGACAGGCAGGGCCATACACTGTAATCAGGCTGTAATGGGCTGAGGAAGGAGAATGGTCACAGACAGGCAGGGCCATACACTGTAATCAGGCTGTAATGGGCTGAGGAAGGAGAATGGTCTCAGACAGGCAGGGCCATACACTGTAATCAGGCTGTAATGTGCTGAGGAAGGAGAATGGTCACAGACAGGCAGGGTCATACACTGTAATCAGGCTGTAATGGGCTGAGGAAGGAGAATGGTCACAGACAGGCAGGGTCATACACTGTAATCAGGCTGTAATGGGCTGAGGCAGGAGAATGGTCACAGACAGGCAGGGTCATACACTGTAATCAGGCTGTAATGGGCTGAGGCAGGAGAATGGTCACAGACAGGCAGGGCCATACACTGTAGTCAGGCTGTAATGTGCTGAGGAAGGAGAATGGTCACAGACAGGCAGGGTCATACACTGTAATCAGGCTGTAATGGGCTGAGGAAGGAGAATGGTCACAGACAGGCAGGGTCATACACTGTAATCAGGCTGTAATGGGCTGAGGAAGGAGAATGGTCACAGACAGGCAGGGCCATACACTGTAATCAGGCTGTAATGGGCTGAGGAAGGAGAATGGTCACAGACAGGCAGGGTCATACACTGTAATCAGGCTGTAATGGGCTGAGGAAGGAGAATGGTCACAGACAGGCAGGGTCATACACTGTAATCAGGCTGTAATGGGCTGAGGCAGGAGAATGGTCACAGACAGGCAGGGTCATACACTGTAATCAGGCTGTAATGGGCTGAGGAAGGAGAATGGTCACAGATAGGCAGGGTCATACACTGTAATCAGGCTGTAATGTGCTGAGGAAGGAGAATGGTCACAGACAGGCAGGGTCATACACTGTAATCAGGCTGTAATGGGCTGAGGCAGGAGAATGGTCACATACAGGCAGGGTCATACACTGTAATCAGTCTGTAATGGGCTGAGGAAGGAGAATGGTCACAGACAGGCAGGGTCATACACTGTAATCAGGCTGTAATGTGCTGAGGAAGGAGAATGGTCACAGACAGGCAGGGTCATACACTGTAATCAGGCTGTAATGTGCTGAGGAAGGAGAATGGTCACAGATAGGCAGGGCCATACACTGTAATCAGGCTGTAATGGGCTGAGGCAGGAGAATGGTCTCAGATAGGCAGGGCCATACACTGTAATCAGGCTGTAATGTGCTGAGGAAGGAGAATGGTCACAGACAGGCAGGGCCATACACTGTAATCAGGCTGTAATGGGCTGAGGCAGGAGAATGGTCACAGACAGGCAGGGCCATACACTGTAATCAGGCTGTAATGGGCTGAGGCAGGAGAATGGTCACAGACAGGCAGGGTCATACACTGTAATCAGGCTGTAATGGGCTGAGGCAGGAGAATGGTCACAGACAGGCAGGGTCATACACTGTAATCAGGCTGTAATGGGCTGAGGAAGGAGAATGGTCACAGATAGGCAGGGTCATACACTGTAATCAGGCTGTAATGTGCTGAGGAAGGAGAATGGTCTCAGACAGGCAGGGCCATACACTGTAATCAGGCTGTAATGTGCTGAGGAAGGAGAATGGTCACAGACAGGCAGGGCCATACACTGTAATCAGGCTGTAATGTGCTGAGGCAGGAGAATGGTCTCAGACAGGCAGGGCCATACACTGTAATCAGGCTGTAATGTGCTGAGGAAGGAGAATGGTCTCAGACAGGCAGGGCCATACACTGTAATCAGGCTGTAATGTGCTGAGGAAGGAGAATGGTCTCAGACAGGCAGGGCCATACACTGTAATCAGGCTGTAATGTGCTGAGGAAGGAGAATGGTCACAGATAGGCAGGGTCATACACTGTAATCAGGCTGTAATGGGCTGAGGAAGGAGAATGGTCACAGACAGGCAGGGCCATACACTGTAATCAGGCTGTAATGTGCTGAGGCAGGAGAATGGTCTCAGACAGGCAGGGCCATACACTGTAATCAGGCTGTAATGTGCTGAGGAAGGAGAATGGTCTCAGACAGGCAGGGCCATACACTGTAATCAGGCTGTAATGTGCTGAGGCAGGAGAATGGTCACAGACAGGCAGGGTCATACACTGTAATCAGACTGTAATGGGCTGAGGAAGGAGAATGGTCACAGACAGGCAGGGTCATACACTGTAATCAGGCTGTAATGTGCTGAGGAAGGAGAATGGTCACAGACAGGCAGGGTCATACACTGTAATCAGGCTGTAATGGGCTGAGGCAGGAGAATGGTCACATACAGGCAGGGTCATACACTGTAATCAGTCTGTAATGGGCTGAGGAAGGAGAATGGTCACAGACAGGCAGGGTCATACACTGTAATCAGGCTGTAATGTGCTGAGGAAGGAGAATGGTCACAGACAGGCAGGGTCATACACTGTAATCAGGCTGTAATGTGCTGAGGCAGGAGAATGGTCACAGACAGGCAGGGTCATACACTGTAATCAGGCTGTAATGTGCTGAGGAAGGAGAATGGTCTCAGACAGGCAGGGCCATACACTGTAATCAGGCTGTAATGTGCTGAGGAAGGAGAATGGTCTCAGACAGGCAGGGCCATACACTGTAATCAGGCTGTAATGGGCTGAGGAAGGAGAATGGTCTCAGACAGGCAGGGCCATACACTGTAATCAGGCTGTAATGGGCTGAGGAAGGAGAATGGTCTCAGACAGGCAGGGCCATACACTGTAATCAGGCTGTAATGGGCTGAGGAAGAAGAATGGTCACAGACAGGCAGGGCCATACACTGTAATCAGGCTGTAATGTGCTGAGGAAGGAGAATGGTCACAGACAGGCAGGGCCATACACTGTAATCAGGCTGTAATGTGCTGCGGCAGGAGAATGGTCACAGACAGGCAGGGTCATACACTGTAATCAGGCTGTAATGGGCTGAGGCAGGAGAATGGTCACAGACAGGCAGGGTCATACACTGTAATCAGGCTGTAATGGGCTGAGGAAGGAGAATGGTCTCAGGCAGGCAGGGCCATACACTGTAATCAGGCTGTAATGGGCTGAGGAAGGAGAATGGTCACAGACAGGCAGGGCCATACACTGTAATCAGGCTGTAATGGGCTGAGGAAGGAGAATGGTCACAGACAGGCAGGGTCATACACTGTAATCAGGCTGTAATGGGCTGAGGAAGGAGAATGGTCTCAGACAGGCAGGGCCATACACTGTAATCAGGCTGTAATGTGCTGAGGCAGGAGAATGGTCACAGACAGGCAGGGTCATACACTGTAATCAGGCTGTAATGGGCTGAGGCAGGAGAATGGTCACAGACAGGCAGGGCCATACACTGTAATCAGGCTGTAATGTGCTGAGGCAGGAGAATGGTCACAGACAGGCAGGGTCATACACAGTAATATAGAAAGAAACTGCACTAAGGCTTACTGCTACTGAGCAAGAGACGCTTATCATGGTGCAGTTTCTCTTCATGTCACTCTCGCTTGTGCTGCGCTCCGATTGGTTGAGCCTGTTTGGCCCGCCCCTGGCGACCTTTTTATACTGGGCCAGTGGCACCTGTCAGGTGTCCTTTCGTGGTGTTCCTGAGCCAGTTTTTGCGGTGCTGTGTTCCTGCGTTCCTGATTTCCGGTGTACCAACTTGGCCATCTCTGACTACGGTCCTGTGTTCCTGCTCCGTGATTTGACCCGGCCTGGCTGACGTTCCTGCTCGTTTCCTGATCCGGCTTGTCTGAGAACCTGCTCCGGGATTTGACCCGGCCTGGCTGACGTTCCTGCTCGTTTCCTGATCCGGCTTGTCTGAGAACCTGCTCCGTGATTTGACCCTGCCTGGCTGACGTTCCTGTTTGTATCCTGATCCTGCTTGTCTGAGAACCTGCTCCGTGCTTCGACCCGGCTTGTTGACGTTCCTGGTCCGTGACCTGTACCAGTTACTCCGGGCCGGTCTACGTTCCTGCCTCCTCTGTCGCCACAGCGACATTGTGACTGTCCCACTTGCTCTCCTGGGCGGCTGCAGCGGTTGCCCGTGCTGTGCTGGTTCCTGCCTCTGAGCCGCTTCCTGCAGAGCTGTGTTCCTTCTTTCGAGCTGTTAACCTGTGCAGAGCTGTGTTCCAACTACCGAGCTGTCTATCCGTGCAGAGCTGTGTTCCAACTATCGAGCTGTTAACCCATGCAGAGCTGTGTTCCAACTATCGAGCTGTTTACCCGTGCAGAGCTGTGTCCCGGTTCTGGGCCTTCAATCTATACAGAGAGTTGCTTGTGTGCTGAGCCGTTCCTCTCCTTGCAGTCCGGTGTAGCTCATTACCGTGCCCGGTGGCGCATGCCTCTGGCTGCTTCTGTGCACGTCTCTGTGGTTACGCCCGTGGGGGCTATTGGTTCAAGCTCTTGCAATTCAGTCACTACCATTACGCCAGTGGGGGCTATTGGCTCAAGCTCTTGCAATCCTGTTCCTTCCATTACGCATGTGGGGGTTATTGGCTCAAGCTCTTGCAATTCAGTTGCTTCCATTACGCCCGTGGGGGCTATTGGTTCAAGCTCTTGCAATCTAGTTCCTGCCATTATGCCCGTGGGGGCTAGTGGCTCCAGCTCTGTCAATTCAGTTGTCTCCGTTACGCCCGTGGGGGCTATTTGCTTTAGCTCTGGCAGTCTACTTGCTCTGTTCATACGCCCGTTGGGGCTACCATTCAAGTACAGCAGGCTCTGGGTGACAAGTTCCTCTTTGCTGGACAGTTTCCTCAGTATTACAGACTGTTGGTGTTGAGTCTTCTCCACCATTCACCACCTTTAACACCTTGGGCGTGCCAAACTACACAACTGAGACAGACTGATTATTCCGTTAACCCTTGTATACCAGTAATCAGTGTCTCTCAGTTGCCTGTGATATTTTCTACTGTATTGTATATTGAACATACTATTGCCTTCCTGCTGCTACGCAGTGCTGCCTATAGGGGGCAATCTTTGTCATTTATTTTGTTCTTAATAAAATTGCATTTTATTTCACCTACTGGTCTGAGTGTCTTGAAAACCGTAACAGTACGAAAGGGCCATGACCTCAGACAGTAAGGGTGAGAGTAATGCACAAAACATCCACTGGAGAATGGATGTTCACGAACAGCGCCTAGACCAATTGGCATTGGCCTTACAAACGTTACTTGAGCGAACGGTACACCTCGACAATCCAAGCTAAAATCCGGTGGTCCCCCCGGTTACGACACCGGACAATCAGTCTGTGGCTCCTCTTGCTCCTCCCAGAGGGCTAACGGCGGCAGCGCAGTTACCGTTAAGATATGATGGCCAACCTAACCTATGCAGGGACTTTATTAATCAATTGGAGATCTTTCTAGAATTAACGCCCCAGGCATTTCCTAACGACAGTAGTACGGTCAGATATATGATTTCCCTGCTGACGGGCAGAGCACTGGCATGGGCCAACCCTCTTTGGGAAAATGCCAAACCCTGCACTCGGAACTTTGATGAATTTGTAAGACAGTTCCGTAGAGTGTTTGAGGTTCCTTGTAGAACTGCCTCTGCTGCCAAGAGGTTAATGGAAATACAGCAGGGCGAGCGTACATTGGGCGATTACACCATTGAATTTCGGACCTTGGCAGCAGAGGTTGGTTGGAACAACGAGGCACTGGTGGCAGCATTTGCTCAGGGCATGTCCGATACCATTAAAGATGAAATTGCTTCCAGGGAGGTACCAAGTGGCCTGGATGATTACATTGAGTATGTTATGCTCATTGATTCTCGCATTCGCAAGAGAAGGTTGGCAAGAAGGGCAAGATGCAGAAATATCGGGCAGGGTAATCTTTTTAACCCACCCTCTCCTCCCATTCCTCCTGAGCGGTTCCCAGAGGCATGTGAACCAATGCAAGTAGGGTTCACCAGACTTACTAAGGAGGAATGGGCAAACCGCAAAAGGCTGGGATTATGCTTGTACAGTGGCAAGGCTGGGCACCTAATACGCACATGTCCGGTAAAACTGGGGAAATGGACGCACCTAGGGTACCTTGAGGGACAGGCCCTAGGTGGTGTACAGCAGTCCCTTGATTCTTGCACACAGAAACCCACCATCCAGGTGGCATTTTCTTGGGCAGACCGTTCGGTATCAGTCATGGCACTGGTGGATTCCGGTGCAGCAGGATATTTTATGGATCAGTCCTTTGCCGAGTTGCATAAGATTCTGTTACTCAAAAGGGAATCTCCACTGGCCATTGAAGCCATTGATGGCCGACCATTGGAACCTGCTTTCATCACTATGGAGTCTATTCCTTTTTCTATGACTGTTGGGGCCCTTCACAAGGAAGAATTACACTTCCAAATAATTTGTTCTCCTCATCATGCCGTCATACTGGGGTTCCTCTGGTTACTAATACACAACCCGCAGTTTGACTGGCAGAAATGTGAGGTTAAGTCTTGGTCTGAATACTGCGTTAAGAACTGTCTGTCCCACCCTGTCAAGATTTGTTGTACCTCCCCCTCCTTGCCAGCAGAATATCGAGAATTCAATGATGTATACAGCAAGGGGGAAGCTAGCGCATTGCCCTCACATAGACCCTATGATTGCGCTATTGATCTGGCCCCGGGTGTGGTGCCTCCCAGAGGTCGCACGTATCCACTGTCTTGTGAGGAGACCAGGGCTATGGAGGAGTACATAGAGGATGCCCTCAAGAGAGGGATTATTCGCAAGTCTTCCTCTCCAGCTGGTGCTGGGTTTTTTTTTTTTAAAAACTAAAATGGCGAGTTAAGGCCGTGTATGGATTACCGTGGGTTGAACAAGCTTATGCCTAAGAATGCCAACCCTATTCCACTCATAACCAAATTATTTGACAGATTAAAGGGATCGTCCATTTTCACTAAGCTTAATCTCAGAGCTGCTTACAACCTGATCAGAATCAAGGCAGGAGATGAGTGGAAGACGGCATTCAATACCAGATATGGGCATTATGAATATCTGGTTATGCCATTTGGGCTATCTAACGCACCGGCAGTATTCCAGGAATTCATTAATAACATCCTTCGTGACATGCTGCAATCCTGCTTGGTAGTCTATCTCGATGATATTTTAATTCACTCTGCCAACCTCACGCAGCACGTTAAGGATGTCTCTGAGGTTTTATTACGACTATGTAAAAACAAACTATTTTGTAAACTTGAGAAATGCGAATTTCATAGGTCCCAAGTACCCTTCCTGGGGTTCGTGATTTCAGGAAATGGCATTGCTATGGACCAGGAGAAGTTGGCTGCAGTACTACAGTGGCCGTGCCCTAAAGGGTTAAAAGCGATCCAACGCTTTCTGGGCTTCGCCAATTATTATAGGAAATGTATTCAGAACTTCTCTACAATTGTGAAACCATTGTCTGACTTAACACGTAAAGGTGCTACTCCCTCTCAATGGTCCGAGGCAGCGGAGAACACTTTCGAGACACTTAAGTCCACTTTTGCCTCAGCTCCAGTACTGTCCCACCCCAACCCTGCCCTACCATTCACATTGGAAGTCGATGCCTCTGAAGTTGGGGTCGGGGCAGTGCTCTCCCAACGATCGGTGGAGGGTGGTCCACTGAAACCTTGTGGGTTCTTTTCAAAGAAACTCTCTGTTGCCCAAAGCCACTATGAGATTGGTGACAGGGAACTCTTAGCCATTATCCTGGCACTTAAGGAATGGCATCACCTACTGGAGGGCACTAAGAACCCAGTACTAATTTTAACTGATCATAAGAACTTGACATATCTCTCAGAAGCTAAAAGGTTGTCCTCACGATAGGCTAGGTGGGCACTTTTTCTGTCCCAGTTTAACTTTATAGTGTCCTATCTACCTGGTTCTAAGAATGTCAGGGCAGATGCGCTGTCCAGACAATTTGCTTCTGACATTGAGAGGGAGGAAGAACCAGTGCCTATTATTCAGCCAGATCGCATCTTGGCAACAGTGCGTACCAGTATCACTTCGCCTCTGAGGGAGGAAATTTTGGCATCTCAGGCAAGGGAATCCCCAGAAACCCCAGTTGGCAAGTTCTTTGTGGATGAGTCTTTCCGTACCCGTCTGCTTGAGACTTACCACTCATCTAAGGCGGCTGGGCACATTGGGAGGGATCAGTTATGGTCTCTCTCACAAGTATTTTGGTGGCCCTCCCTTAGAGCCAATTGTTCCGCATTTACTGCAGCCTGTGTCATCTGTGCCCGTGCCAAGACACCCAGGCATCTCCCAGTGGGTCTACTGCAGCCTGTACCTAATGGTGAATGTCCCTGGTCCCATATTTCCATTGACTTTTTGGGGGAACTGCCAGTCTCTAAGGGGCTCTCATTCATTCTGATGGTGGTTGACAGATTCTCGAAAATGGCTAATTTTGTGCCCCTCTCTGGCCTCCCGTCGGCCCAGGAACTGGCTATGGTTTTTGCCAAGGAAGTGTTTCGCTTGCATGGGGTACCCAGAGTGGTGGTGTCAGATCGTGGTAGCCAGTTCGTGTCCAGATTTTGGAGGGCATTTTGCGGTCAGATGGGCATCCAATTGTCCATTTCATCCGCCTACCATCCCCAGACCAACAGAGCCGCTGAGCGTGCCAATCAGGGACTGGAGCAGTTCCTCCGTTGCTTTGTGAATGATCATCATGACAATTGGTCCGACCAGTTGCCGTGGGCAGAGTTTGCCAGAAACTGCGCAGTTAATTCATCGTCCAGGCGCTCCCTGTTTCTTATCAGCTACGGGTTCCAGCCGTGTCTGCTCCCGGACTCATTTCAAGCGCAAGAGATTCCAGCTCTGGATGAGCATATCGAGCAGCTTCGCTCCACTTGGGCACAGGTTCAGAGGACCCTCGGTCAGTCTTTCCAGCGACAACAGTGGCATGCCAATCGTAGACGGCTGCCAGCGGTCTCCTTCTATAAAGATTGCCCCCAAGGGAAAAGGCTGCCGAGTGTTCTAGGAACCCAAACCCCTCCTGCTTACACTAAGTCTTTAGCCACACTTTTAACTCCCTACTCTCAGAAAACACTACCTTAGAGGTCCTCTGCTTAAGCTTATATACTAAGTCCATGAAATCCTTCTTAACGGACCTCCATTTTCCACTGACTTTGTCATTAGTACTAACATGTACCATGACAGCAGGGTCATGCCCAGCCCCTCCCAACAATTTATCAACCCGATCAGCCACATGTCAAACCCGAGCTTCCGGGAGACAACAAACTGTATGATCGAATTGATCCTGGGGTCAGATTACTCTGTCTGTCTTCCTAATAATAGAATCCCCTACCACCACCATCTGTCTAGGTCGGCCTGAGTCCTGGATCCCAACCGTGCTAGAGGGACTGTTCTCCCGGCTTTTAGAGAGAACAGTCGTCTCCAGCAAAGGCATTCCTGTGTCAACATCCCCAACTTCATTACTCAAAGCAGCAAATCTGTTAGGGTTAGTAACCCCAGAAGTGTCCTCCCTATTTCTCTGCCCCCCCACTTGCTATGTCTAAGTGTAACCTATCTGGCTACCTGCTCATTCTTTGCGCAGTCTCCACCCCCAGAAATACCTACCACCACTTCCCTCTCAAGATTGGCCGTCTCTCTCAATGTTGCAACCTGCCCCTCTAGATCTCTAATACGAGCTTCCAGAGAGACCACTTGCTCACATCTGCTACAGAGGTATGCACCCTGAAACGGTTGTTCCAGGTGTTCAAACATATGTCAGCTTGTGCACTGAGTTAAATGGACAAACATGCTACCACTCATATTATGCCAGTTACCACAAGCTTAAAGGCAGGGAAAAAATGTCTGCACAATTAGGATAAAAAAATATGTGTTCCCCTTGTAATCCCCTGTGTTTGAATCCCCTGTTTTTTATAATTCCCAACACTTACCACACTTCTGCACTTACACACTGATGCAAGATTCACATGTTCAAGTATTCACTATGTATCTGTTATTTAAAGCAAAAACCCACCTCTTAAAACACAGCAATTAACCACTCCCACCAGACTGCAATCAGTTTGCCATTGCAAAGGGAGGGGAAAAAGAGTTTTGTCTTTTAACCTCTCGATTACCACACTACACCACACACAAAATACTTATTCAATTTTTCCAGAAAATATTGCAAGCGTAGCTTCTCAGGTCACAGATCACTGATCAAGTGTCATCCTTCTTCAGGACTTAAAAAGAGCAGAAACTCACCAACAGACATTTTTCTCAAGCTTTTATGAAACATTGCGGAGTTGCAATTCTTTTTAATAAGCATCTGGCATTCACTCTCTTGAGTATACAGAGGGATCCAAATGGTAGATTTCTGTTTGTCAAGGGATATATTGACCTCCAAATCTATACTTTTGGCAATAAATGTGCACGCATTGAATCTCCGGTCCCCTTTCTTCAAAATACACTGGAAACCCTTGATTAAATTCGTAAGGGTATCCTGGTTATGGGTGGGGACCTCAATTCAAATCTTTCACCAACTATTAACTGCTCTTCTAGTTCTTCCTCCTTCCCATTCTTATAAAGAAACATAATGCGCTTTTCCACTCCTCTCAACTTGTGGATACTTGGCACCACTTACATCCTAACTTTAAGGACTACACATTCTATTCACATCCTCATGATGTGACTACCTTTTTCTTGCACACCCAATCTTGCATTTTTAACATTCAACTACCATCAGATACATCACATGGTCCAACCACACCCCTATCTCTCTGACCCTTCACCAGAGATATGCTGTGGCTACTTGATGAATATCTCCTTGGCAGAGGACATTAAGAAAACAATTGAAACCAAAATGAAAGATTACATCCTTCTCATTCTATCTTTGGACATCTCCTGTTTGAGTTTTTGGGAGGCACACAAGTGTGTTACCATGACAAAGTGACCAATCACAAATGGCAAAGTAATAAACAAATTGAGGACACTCTTTGATATATTCAGGATTTGGAATGTCAACACAAGCTTTCTGGCACTGCTGCTACCCTCCCTCATCTTATTGATCTCCGTAAACAATTGAAATCACTTCCTTGTGAAAAGGCAGATAAGTTTTTCATGCTGTCGAAGCAGACCTTCTTTGAAAAAAGGCAATATGTCAGGACATCTTTTGGCATGACAACTCTGACAACAATCCCTCTGAACCTATACACCGGATATTAGATCATTTTCGGGTACTCTTTTCCATAAGGACTCTGAGATTTCATCTGCCTTTCGCTCATACTATTAATCCTTCTATAATATCCATAGTTCCTCTCCCATGGATGAAAAGCAACAGGGGTTTATTCCAAAGGTATCTCAAATATGCAAATCTCTTCCAACCTTCTATCTCTGTTTGCGAGACTCTTGATTCTCCCATATTCACTAATGAAGTCATAGTTATTTCCCTGTGTAAATCTCTTCTCACTCTGCTCCTCTGTCGTCCCACATCACAGCTATTCTCAAACCAGGAAAAGATAATCTTCAATGTTCCAGCTATAGACCTAGATCACTACTGAATTTAGACATTAAGCTTTACACTGAAATCTTAGTTGACCAGCTCAAACCACACTTGCACTCTCTAATTCACACAGATCAAGCAGACTTTATTCTGCAGAGGGAGGCGAGGGACAACACTAGGAAACATCCACTTGTTCCTCCCTTCCATCCATTCTTATAGTGGCAGATGCAGAAAAAGAATTTGATAGGGTTAATTGGTTCTTCTTATCTCACACTCTACATATTTTTGGATTTGGCCTCACTTCAAAAATAATGTTTTCACCCTGTACACAAAACTCACTACAATTTGTAAATTGTTTGGAGGTTTAAGTGTCCCGAATCTTAAGCTGATTTATCATTCTGCTTTCTTATCCTCAATACCAGATTGGTCTAGTCATAGCAATGCTAAACTTTGGGTGATATGGAACGTTCTTTCCCACCTGGACAGTATTCTTACATCCAGATTCTGCCTGGATTCTATTATCACACCCTATCGGGTCTGTTATCCTATGAACATCACCACTATTGTGACTCTTTTACTTTAGACAAACCCCTTTTACCCTTTCGACGAGTTCATATCCACGCTGGTCTACATCCCCTTGATCTTATGCTGGGAGATTTCTTTCATGGTTCATCCATTCATCCTTTTCCAACCTTGCAATCCCATCCTTCACATGAAATCTGGTGATACCTTTGCATAAAACATTTCCTTGATCATACATCGATCTGACAGTGTGCTTCCCACTCTCTCACCCATTTTGAGATCCTTTGCACAAGTCATTACTCACCTCGAGGATTTCTAGGGAAAATGTATTCTATCCTACTGGCAAATATATCATAAACTCGACCTCCCTGTATGAAAGTTTGTGAAAATGAAGTGGCATGCAAAATACCTTCGGACAAATGGTAGGAAATCTGGTCACTTACTGTAGCATCATCTGTCTCCTTCCAGATTCAGGCTACATGGACAGTGTTCCACCCACAAGGGTTTATTCCTCCACACTTGGTGGTATTGCCCAAAAATCCAACCCTTTTGGACACATTATCTTGTGTCTATGGAGAACTCCTTAAATATATCTTCGCCTAGAGATCCTTTTGTGGCTCTATTTTTCTCAGGACTTTCCAAAATACTCTCCTCATAGTGATGCGTCTCTTGATTATGTTTTATGCCACCAAATCACTGATCATGGCCCCTCCTACCATGGCGGAATGGCACTCAAGAGTAAGTGCTCACCTTCTGCTTATGAGACTCGCCTGACTCAAGCAGGGACTGAATACTGATTCCATAACAACCTTTCTTACTAACTGGAAATCAGTTGACAGGACATTGGCTGAAGGTTGATTTCCACCACTCCTCTGGACGTTCAGACTACAAGCTTGATCCCCACCCCCTCTTTTATTCTTTAATTATTTTACTCTTTTTTACCCTTCTTCTACATTTCACTTCTCTCTACTCTCTATATCCCCCCTCCTCCCTCTCCTCCTCTTTTTGTATACTTCTTTTATTTCAATAACAATGGTCTCCTCTATGCTAAGTAGTATAGCCAGATACTTATCCATCATGCAGTACCATCAGGGAGGCATCTGACTGGCCCCAAATGTATTCTGTTGCATGACCCAAACATACAGTGAAAGTCCTTAAGAACTATCTTCAGAGTAAAGACGAACAAGGAGTCCTGGAAGTGAGGGTATGGCCCCCGCAGATCCCTCATCTCAACAATGAGTCTGTCTGGATCACATGAACAGAGAAGCAACTGAGGTGCCTAAATCCACAGAAGAAAAAAACTGTGCACAAGTGTAAACTTTTAACATGTCTATTTTTGAAATCATTCTTACTTTACAGCATTTTTTTCACACCTGCCTAAAACTTTTGCACATTACTGTATGTTTTTGTGTAATACATGCCACAAAGAGCGAAAGGGATAGAAAAGAGACCCAAAAGCCTGTTAATAATGAACAAGTACTTTTTATCTCCCAGGTTGTAATTACCAACAAGTATATCTTCCCTATGTGTGAAAACATGTTAGATGAAGTTTCTGGGAATTTAGAGACTACAAATTAACCCCTTCATATCGCCCTACAAGTTTTGCCTCTTCAGCATGCGGCTTCTACAGGGAATAAATATTACTTAAGGCCTAAATGTGGGGCGTTCTTATGTGACGTGATGTTAGCTCCACCTATTGCCTTGAAGTTATTGTAAGCTTGGAAGTCAGCACATTGTACTTCCTTGCCCCCATATCTATCCTATGAAGTTTAAAGATTTCAAAGGCAAACTGTAATGCTTGACATCTATTGTGCATACATAGTAACATAGTAAATTAGTCCATCAAGTTCAGCTCTTGCCTCGTAACCCAGAGACACAAGAATGATACAGCTTTCCTGCTACCAAATAATTTAGTCTTTATCAGACCTTCCTGTTTTTCCTACTAATACACAGTATAACCCTGTATATTCCCTTTTTAAAATAAATGTATCTTATCTTCTCTTAAATGTATCCATTGTATCTGCTATAACCATATCCATCCAAGGGTTCTTCAGAAACTCTGTGCACTGTTAGCAAAACCCCTATATTTACTCTTTAAAGATTCTCTCACCACAGGCCCAGTGCCACAAGACTGGGAAAGAGCCAATGTAGTGTCTCTATTTAAGAAGGTATCACGGTGCCCGTGCTCCCTGTGTTGCTTTCTGTCAGTTTTTGCTATACAATGTTCCCATTGGTTGATCTACGTTTGGCCCGCCATGTATGGCCTTTATATAGAAGGCTCTGACACCTATCCGATGGTGTTCCTGTACCAGTGCCTTCTTGAGCTTCGTGGATTCCAGTGTACCGACTTGGCTTGTTTGAGTACTCTGCTTCTTGTCTCCTGCTCCTGTGATTTGACCCGGTCTGGCTGACGTTCCTGCTCCGTGATCTGACCCGGCTTGTCTGACGTTCCTGCTCCGTGATCCGACCCGGCTTGGCTGACGTTCCTGCTCCGTGATCTGTCCCGGCTTGGCTGACGTTCCTGCTCCGTAACTTAACCCGGTTTTCCTGTTCCAGTGTTCGCTGTGTCGCTTGGGTGACATTCTGACTTCCGCTGTGTCTGGGGCCTAATATCCATTTCTGCTACAGCAGTGAGACAGTAGCCGTGTACTCCGTTAACTCTGGCAGAGCCTCCGTGTCGCCTCCATTACTGCTACGGCAGTGTGCCATTGGCTGAGCCCTCCGTTAACTCTTGCAGAGCCTCCGTGTTGCCTCCGTTACTGCTACGGCAGTGTGCCATTGGCTGAGTCCTCCGTTAACTCTTGCAGAGCTTCAGTGTTGCCTCCGTTACTGCTACAGCAGTGTGCCATTGGCTGAACTTTCTGTTAAGCTCTTGCAGAGTCTCATTGTTGCCTCCGTTACTGCTACAACAGTGTGCCATTGGCTGGACTTTCCGTTTAGCTCGTGCAGAGTAATAGTGTTGCCTCCATTACTGCTAAGGCAGTGTGCCACTTCCTCCGTTAAGCTCTTGCAGAGCATCTGTGTTGCCTCCGTGACTGCTACAGCAATGTGTCTTACTCTCAGTAACTGCTCTGGCAGAGTGCAAGTGCTCTGGTCTCCGTTCTTGCACTGCAGTCTCCTATGTGCGCTATTCTACCATACTGGGCATTACAGAGAAAACTCACCACAGACTTCTCTGCACAGAGACTGATTACACCTATTGGAGAACTTTAACCCATGCTGAACTGTCGCTCTGGGTATTCACCCTTTCCAGCCTGACCTGTGTCAGTATAAGACCACTCTGAACTTTCTAGTTATACTGGACCTGTGTAGGCATATGCACAAATAACCTGTCTTGTGTATGTATTATTCTGCTGTAGTACTACAGGGCATGTGAAGGTTATCTTATTATTTATGATTTCAATAAAACTGTGTTTTATCATAAACCACTGTGTCTGAGTGTTGAACAAACCGTTACAGAAAGGAGCTAAAACAGAACCTGGGAAATATAGACCTGTGAGTTTGACCTCTGTAGTGGGAAAACTACTAGAAGGGATAATAAGGGACCATATTCAGGATTACAACACAAAAATAAGATCATTAGCAGGAATCAACATGGTTTTATGAAGAATAGATCATGCCAAACCTTTTCAGCTTCTATGAGGAGGTAAGCAGCAACCTTGATAAAGGCAAGGCAGTTGATGTAGTATATCTAGACTTTGCAAAGGCATTTGATACAATGTCACACAGAAGGCTGGGGTATAAAATAAGGAAATTGTGGCTAGGAGCTAACCTTTGCAATTGGATACAAAACTGGCTGAAGGATAGGGAACAGTGTGTGGTTGTAAATGGACAATTCACCAGTACAGTTAAAGTGGAGAATGGAGTACCTCAGGGTTCAGTATTAGGTTCGCTGCTTTTTAACATGTTTATAAATTACCTAGAAATAGATATAGAAAGCAAAATATCAATATTTGCAGATGACACTAAATAATGTAGGGTAATTAATTCAGAACAGGATAATTGCTCTCTACAGAGGGATTTATATAAAATGGCAGATTGGGCAAACATATGGAATATGAAGTTTAATGTGGGGAAGTGTAAAGTCATTCATTTAGGAGGAAACAATCCTAAGGGTACTTATGAACTTAATGGAGTCATTTTAGGGGACTCATTGCTAGAGAAAGACCTGGGTATCCTTGTCAACTACAAACTTGTAAACAGTGACCAGTGTCAAACAGCAGTAGCAAAGGCAAACAAAATCCTGTCTTGCATGAAAAGAGGTATTGAAGCTAGAGTGGATAACTTCATTTTGCCATTGTACAAATCATTGGTAAGACCTCACCTTGAGTATGCAGTGCAGTTTTGGGCACTAGTTCTTAAAAAGGATATACTAGAACTAGAGAGGGTACAGCGAAGAGCAAAAAAATTAATTAAGGGAATGAAGGACTTGATGTATGAAGAACAACTAGACCAATTTTGTTTATTTAAGACGACTAAGAGGAGACCACATTGTGTAAGTATATGAGAGGCTAATACAAAGATCTCTACGGTGAGCTATTTATTCCAAGGCCTGATCAAGTGACCAAGGGACACCCCTTGAGATTATAGGAGAGGAGGTTTAGACTTCAGCAGAGGAAGGGGTTTTTTACAGTAAGGTCTGTTAAATTGTGGAATTCCTTGCCCAAGGAGGTGGTTATGGCAGATACAATGGATACATTTCTCTCAGAAGGGAACATACAGAGTTATACTGTTTATTAGTAGGCCTGATAAAGGTCTGATAAAGACTAACTTATTTGGCAGCAGGAAAGCTATAAAATTTTCAGTCACTGAGGTATGAGGCGAAGGTTGAACTTCATGGACTTGTGTCTTTATTCAACCTAATTTACTATGTTACTATATCCTAAGGCAAGCAGACCTCGCTGTAACAACCCTTTCTTCTACTGAAGTCAAAAACTCCTTTACTCTAATCTCAAGGGGTGTCCCCAGTTAATAGATCAGGCCTTGGAATGAATAGCTCACCAGAGATCCTTGTATTGACCTCTCATATACTTATACATTGTGATAAGATTTCCCATAGTCATTTCTTCTCTAGAATAAATCCTCTCTAGTTCTAGTATATCCTTTTTCAGAACTGGTGCCCAAAATTGCACTGCGTATTCAAGGTGAGGTCTTACCAATGATTTGTACAAAGGCAAAATGATGTTATCCACTCTTGCTTCAATAACCCTTTATAAAAAACAAATTCTGATTCCCTACTTATGAGCTAGTACTAGTAGCGTGATCATATATACATAGTAACTAGTGCATTTAAACATGCCGGAGAGCCCCGCACTCCATGGCAGTTACTTTGAAATTTTATTATTTGATTCACAATGAGTTATGTATAGGATTATAAAATGACCTCAGCTATTTTTAGAGAACATTATAATGTGTGTGGGTTGTTAGTAGGGATGGGTGAAAGTTTTCACCTCAACATAGAAATAGGTGAAAAATGACACTTTCCACCTACAGGGAAATTTCCCCCAAAAAGAGCAGTTTTTTTTTTACCCAACTCATTGCCTTGAAATCAATGGGAAGACTGAATTTACACCCAACCCAATATGTGAGTTAAAGATGGGTGCTCCCACTACCAACAGGTGATTTTTTCTAAAGCTATTTCAACTCAGACTTGAAATTTTTAGGTGCAGTATCACAGTGGTCTGAAATGTTAAAGTGGTGCTGTTGCTACACCATCCTATGGAGGTTTATGGTTAACTGAACAGAGCTGTCCATAGGAAGGTGTAGCAACATCCCCACTGTAACATTTCAGGCCAATGCAACATTTTCAGGCTACCTCCCAGCAGTGTGGAGTAGAAGTGTTTTACTCAGGAAGGTATAGTTTTCCATATATAACTGGAAAGTCACAAGCAGGAATCGCACCTAAACAGAGAAACCAGAGAACAAATGCTGAAAATGCATCTGGCCAGCAGGGTACAAAAAATTCCCCAAGCCTTTAGTATTGAATGGTTAATAGATAAGTTAGATAAGGTCCTACCTTTGGTATGACATAGTCCCGGAAGTGAGTGTCACAAGCCACTTTATGGGGCAGTGCCAATGGTAGAACATCAATGAACCTCTGAATCTCATGGATGACGGCTTCTGTGTATGGCATGTGGGAACGGTCATCAATACAGGGAGCCCTGTCCCTACCAATGACCTGGTCAATCTCCTTGTGGACACGTTCTGTAGGGATGGAAAGAAACAAAAGAGTCTGGAATATGGATATAACTTAACCCCTTAACAATACATGATGTGTCAGGTCCATTGCACCGGTCCGGCCCGATTTTAAGGGCCAAAGACTGTCCTGGCATGTCATGGAATTATGGGATGGCAGAGCAGTCATTAAGGGTTTAATCTAGAATGAAAACAACTTGATTTCAACTAATGCTTCAAGAAACACCTTAGTATAACCAGTAAATCCTAATGGCCCTGTATAATTTTGACCTTGTATCTTTGTTCAAGAGGTAACGTCTTCAATCACTCCTGGATATCATGTCTATAGAGGTAGATATGACAGTTTTTATTAGTCTTATTAACAGGGAACAGGGAGAACACAGGAGCCTAGTTAATCCTTTAATTACCAGATCTGTGTGACAGGGCAAGGACACACCACTCTCCTCCTTATAAGGAGAGGATTACTATGTGCAGTGACTAGAGTTTGTATTCCTCTCTCCTGCCAGAAACTTTCATCTCCACCTCCAATAACATGTCATCCATCTCTTGAACAAATGAGAAAGGGCAAAATTCATAGTGAGCATTAGAATTTTTTTGGCTATAGTGGGAGGGTATTAATAGGAAGTGTTACGTCTCCTTTAACATCTTGTCAACTACCGTCTTTTGATTGGATGTTTACATTAGATGACATAGTGAATTAGTCCTCCTCTGTAACCTTATACTCTAGTGCAGAGTTGGGCAACATGCAGCCAATGGACGGATTTTCCCTGGCCCTCGGGTCTGTCTGTAACTTCACGTACAGCAGTACCACTAGCCAGAAAAAATAGAACTTTATCTCTGCTAGGAAAATTTATACATTTTATCACAAAGCACAACACTGATATAATGTAGTGTTTTTCCAGTGTGGAGAGACCTGTAATTGATACATTCACTTAGCAACAAAGCCATTTCCCAGTCTGTGGTTAGACAGTCAGACACGACACTAATTTGCTCTCAGAATTCACGTCTCCATCTTTCTCTTTTACACACACCTCGTTCTGTATAACCACATATTATATAGTAGATTATAAACAGAGGTGTGGTCCATTGGCAAAAGTCCATTCCCACCCACACCCTGCTCTCCTTAATTGATGTTCACATCTGTCCTTAAACCACCTCACACACAGACATGCATGCTCATATACAGTCATATAGACATGCACTCTCACGCACACACACACACACACATACAGATATGCATTGTCACATACACTCCCACAGACATGCACTCTCTCATACACACACACACACACATACACACACACACACACAAGCATGCACACACATGTACACACACAGACATGCATGCTCACATACAATCACACACACACACATGTTCACATACACTCACACAGACATGCGCTCTCTCATATGTACACACATGCACAAACACACACATTTGCATACACATACACACACATGCATGCTTACATACACTCCCACAGACATGAAGTCGCTCATACACAATACACACACACACACACAAGCATGCACACAGACATGTACACACACACATACATACATACATTCACAGACACACATATACATGCACACACACACATGCATGCTCATATGCACTCTCTCATAAACACACATATATAAACAGTTTATAACTTCATACTTAATGTATTATGGTTGAAAAATCCTAATGTCCCTCATGAATGTTGTCCTTGTGTCTTTGTTCAAGAGATAACCTCTGCAATCAGTCCTGGATGTCACGCCAGGGGACAAACATGTCAGTTGCTCGCAGGATCCCAGCCTACAAACACTGCGCATGGAAATCTTAACCCTTTAAGGACATACTGATGATGTTAACTCTTGAACAAAGACACAAGGGCAACATTCATAAAGGACATTAGGCTTTTATGGCTATGGTAATGTAACTGGGGGTTATTATTAATATGTGGTACTTTAATTGAACATTGTGCCTGGTGTTCCAGAGGCATATTTAAATTGTTGTTTATATACACAGTTGCATAATTCAAGATCAGGGCAATATTTATTGCAACACTGAGTATCCAAATGATACGTTTGTACTTTAATTGTATGCTAAGAAGGGTTTTCCTCGAATACTTCAAGATTATTACAGAGGTTGCCAAGATTCTTAAATTAATTTCTGTTCTCCATCATGGTTCTAAAGACTGCCACCGTATTTATTGGGTCATTGTATCAATCTCATGTAGGGGAAAAGTAACCTTATGAGAATGGAGTGAGTGTTCTGGTATTGACTTTCAGTTCATGCACCGCTCTAAAATCAATTTACTAATCTACATATACCAGAATTGCTCCCATTGACACCACCTGTGTCAGGGAGGGGGAAATGGGTCAGTGTGTGGCTGGTCCTTTCCTCTACACCTTGTGTTAGTAATTTTACTGAACAAGAGGTAAATGCACACCCTATCCCTGTACAGGCTGTGGGACCGGTGTAAAGGACCTTCTGGAATTAAAGGAGCAGTAAACATTTTTATGAAAAAATATATATTGTAGGATGTTTCCTGTTGAGTACAATAAGGGTCATCCCACTGCTAATAGATGCATATTTCCAGAGTTATTACAGTTGAAACCAGTGTTTTTTTACATTAGCAGTGCCCTCTACTGGTCACATTCCAATTGGTTGTTCTGTTGCATTCTAATGGAGAGGAAAGCCAGTGACTTACAGTTCTCCACAGAATGTGATAGAAACTGCTGAGTCACTTCCTGTCAGTTATAACGATCAGGAAGTAGACACACAGTACACTCACTTTCTGATTATTTGAACTGTTATAACATTTGAATAAAACAACTGACAACGGTGTGAGTGACCTTGTTTTACTCAACAAGAAAAGATCTATAGCATATAGGTTTTCATAAAAAGAGTACTGCTCCTTTAAACTCCTTAATGATGGAGAAGTAAGTGACCGGGTATGTACTATGGTATTTGTACACTCTATTGTACACCCTAGTGATATGTTTAATGGCTTAATGCTTCAATACAGTTATCCCTATAAATGCTTTGCAATGGAGACATTTCTAGCATTTGAGGCGTTAAAAGCCTCTTTTAAATCAATGGAAATTCAGAGATTTTTAGTTAGTCCGCTATGATGCAGTTCATTTGCTCTAGAATAGATCCAGCACTTCTGATTAAGGCAGTGGTCCTTATACAGGGTACTATGGCACTCTGGTGTGTTTGGGCACCAGCTTAGGGTTCCATTTTTTTCTTTTTTTACTCTATAAGAAAGGAAATTAAAGGGCTAGTAATGTTTCATAATAAAAGCAGCTCTAATTAATCATCATAGTATTTGGACTTTGGAGAGTGTTATTTCAATTCTGTCAGAGTTGTAGTTCAAGAGTAATTCAATGACAAAGTTTCCCTCTCCCGCCCCTTTTAATGATGTAACACTGCTCAGCCAGAGCAGAAGGGAGGTGCCCAGGTAGATTGCAGAGAGGGACAATCTTCAATTAAGATAAGGGAAAAACCTGAAAAACTTGTCAAGGGGGGCAGGATGTTCATTGTTTTCACTGTGAGAAGATCGTCCCCTTCTGTTATCTGTCTGGTCTTACAATTAAATTCCACATCTGAAAAGAGATGGCTCACACTAGGTAAAAGGGGCAGGAGGGGAAACTTTGCTTGTGAATATCTCTTAAACCATGAAGGTTTGAGAGACAAGACATATCATTCTTCATGTTTTTTTTTAATGCCTACAAAATAAAATAAAGTTAAAACAAAGTATTACTATCCCATTAAGGGGTGCTTGATCTGTAAACTATCATATACAGTAAAGTAGGTGGTAGTCACAAACTTACCAGAACCTCTGATCTGTGTGCTACTTGGCAGTCACACCGGTAAGAACTTCAGGAACAATTAACCCTTTGAGTGCCAAGTGGGTACATTGTACGAGTTTGGACAGCTGTACCCGCTGTGCCAAGCTCGTACAATGTACCCACTAAAATGCGGTCACTGCATGAGCCGGTATAACCGGCATGCAGTGGCCGCATTTAAAAAAAAAAAAAAGCTGGGCGATTGTGGGGGGACATGAGGATCACTCCTCATGTCCCTCCTGTTATTGATCTCCCAGCCGATCGTGCTGGGAGATCAATAAAAGAAGAGGAGAAGCGCAGCAGAAGCGCAGCTTCTCCTCTTCCGTCTCTCCTACCCGAACTTCCGGGTAGGAGTGGGCGGAACCGGGGGAAACCTCCAAACGTCATCGGTGACATGATCACCAATGACGTTAGGGAAGTTTCCCTTACCCGATTCACTCCTACCGGTGGTAGGAGTGAAAGGCAGGAGAGCTTCTGCACAAGTGCACAAGTAACCCTGTGAGTGCCGCAGGGGTCCCCAGCACATTGCTTTGCAATGTGCTGGAGACCCCTGCGGTACTCACAGGGTCATTTCTTTGAGGTTTCTTTTTTCTTTTTTGAAAAAGTCTCATTGGGGGGATCAGGGGTGATCCTGATGCCCCTCAATGAGGTCTATTGTTAAAAAAAAAATAAAAATTTTTTTTAACCCTGTGTGTGCCACAGGGGGGGTCCAATGCACCCCCCCCTTCCTGTGGCACACACAGGGCTTCTATCATTACTTTGTTACTAGAGATTGTTGGGGGGCCATCAGGATTGGTCCTGATGGCCCCCCAACAAGCTCTGATTACAAAGTAATAATAATAAAAAAAAATAACCCTCTGAGTGCCAGAAGGGTCCAATGCATTGCTTTGCAATGCGCTGGAGACCCCTTTGGCACTCACAGAAACATTTATTTTGATTCCTTTTTTTTTTTTTTTTAAGACCTCATTGGGGGGAATCAGAGGGGTCCTGATACCCACCAAAGAAAAAAAAATTAACCCTCTGATTGCCACAAGGATCCAATGCATTGCTTTGCAATGCGCTGGAGACCCCTGTGGCACTCTCAGGGTCCCTCTGTTTGTGGACATATATATTTTTTTTTTACTAAGACCTCATTGGGGAGGGATCAGGGGGTCCTTATGCCCCTCAATGAGGTATATAATAAAAAAAAAATTAAAACATAAATTAACCCTGTGTGTGCCACTAGGAGGGGAGTTCAATGCCGACCCCCTTCCTGTGGCACACACAGGACTTTTTATCATTACTTTGTGATCAGAGCTTGTTTGGTGGCCATCTGAATACAAAGTAACAATAAAAAAATGTAACCCTTTGTGTGCCACAGGGGCCCAAATGCATTGCTTTGCAATCCACTGGACCACCCCCTTTATTTTTTATTTAGACCTCATTGTGTGGGTTCTGATGCCCCCAACGAGGTCTACACAAAAATATTGTGGGAAAAAGCCCCACAAAATGCACATGCCACAGGAGGGAGGGGGTCCAACGCAGTGCTTTGTATGAGGGGACATACATTGCACACTGGTAGTCACAGATCTCCCATACACACTATCAAACACTGCCGCACCATCACCACCATCCTTGCTCCTCTGCTCATACCCACACACACTGCCTAATCCCTCACCCTCCCACATACTTTGTTACACTTGTAGTCACAGGTCCGCACGTACACTGGCTGACGCCCTAGCTTCTTTAATCTGTTAGCCATAAAATCACACATACACTGTTTGCTTTACCATTTCTGTTTCACTGGTAGCTACGCTCCTGTAGCGTAAATTGGTATGTCAACCCACAGCAGTGGGGTACCATTTTTCTTAGGCTGGCAAGAAGTCCTCCTAAGAAATCCCACGCCATTGAACCATTTTAGTATCTTTGAAGTGACTGATGTATAAAACAATTTTTTTTTTTCCTGTAGCACCACATTCTGGAAATAGTTGTGCCAACTAACTTAGGGGTAAAAAGGCAAGTGACCCCTCATTAGATGCGGCAGGTTGTCTTCTTTCCAAAATGGTATGGTTTATCTTTCTTTTCTTCAATTCTGAATGTGTTATAGCCATTTTTGTACAGGCAAGTCAGGTTTGAGAAAATGTTAGAAACATCAGAGGTTGTAGTAGGTGTAGTTTTCTACTTCTAGCACCCCCTAAGGTAGTTCAACTCATACCAATGGGGTGTCATTTGACTCCTAAGAGCACTAGCAAACAAATGCAGTTGAAAATTCCATGGTTTTCACAGCGCTCCATACATTTGAAGGGGCAGAAATGTAAAAAAATGCAATTTTTTTCCTATATCGCCTCCTTCTGGAAACATTTATGCACACCAGTATTGGGGTAAGAAGGCAAGTGACCCCTCATTAGATGCGGCAGGTTGTCTTCTTTCCAAAATGGTATGGTTTATCTACCTTTTCTTCAATTCTGAATGTGTTATAGCCATTTTTGTACAGGCAAGTCACATTTGAGAAAATGTTAGAAACATCAGAGGTTGTAGTAGGTGTAGTTTTCTACTTCTAGCACCCCCTAAGGTAGGTCAACTCATATCAATGGGGTGTCGTTTGACTCCTAAGAGCACTAGCTAATGAATGCAGTTGAAAATTCCATGGTTTTTACAAAGTTCCATACATTTGAAGGGGCAGAAATGTAAGAAAATGCCTTTTTTTTCACTAGCGCCACCTCCTGGAAGCATTTGTGCATACCAGCCTTTGGGTAAGAAGGCAAGTGACCCCTCATTAGATGCGGAAGGATGTTTTCTTTCCAAAATGGCATTGTTTCTCTACCTTTTCTGCATATCTATTATGGTTATAACCATTTTAGTGCAAGCAGATAATTTCAAAAACAGAAGTGTCAGGTTTACGTACGTGTTCCTAGCACCCACATATTGTATGTTAACCCACACAAATAGGCTACCATTTTTCTCATGTTGGTAGCAGGTACTGAATACAGCAGGAAATGTTATGGTTTTCAAAGATTTTAGTATCTTTGAAGTGGTGGAAATGTAAAAAAACATGTATTTATTCCCATAGCGCCACCTTTTGGAAATATTTGTGCACTTCAGCCCAGGGGGTAGAAAGGCAAGTGACCCCTCAATTGATGCGGGAGAATGTCTACTTTCCAAAATGGTATACCTTTTATACCTTTCCTTCATGTCTCTAACAGTTATGGACATTTTAGTACAAGCCGCCATTTTCGAAGAAGCAAACAGGTAGGTGTAGTGATGTGCTTCTGGCACCCCTAAGGTAGGTCGACTCATTCCAGTGGGGTGTCATTTTTTTCCTAAGAGCACTAGCTAATGAATACAGTTGGAAATGCCATGGTTTTCACAAATTTCAGTACATTTGAAGGGGCAGAAATGTAAGAAATTGCCTTTTTTTTTCATTAGCGCCACCTTCTGGAGGCATTTGTGCACTCCAGGCTTGGGGTAACAAGGCAAGTAACCCATCATTAGATGCGGCAGGGTGTCTTCTTTTCAAAATGGTATGGTTTGTGTACCCTTTCTTCACTTCTGTAGTTGTTATAACCATTTGGGTACAGACAAGTAATGTTTGAGAAAATGTTAGAAACATTTGAGGTTGTAGTAGGTGTCGTTTTGCACTTCTAGCGCCCCCTGAGGTAGTTGAACTCATACCAATGGGGTGTCATTTTTCTCCTAAGAGCGCTAGCTAATGAATACAGTTGGAAATGCCATTGTTTGCACAAATTTCAGTACATTTGAAGGGGCAGAAATGTAAGAAAATGCCTTTTTTTTTTCATTAGCGCCACCTTCTGGAGGCATTTGTGCACTCCAGGCTTGGGGTAACAAAGCAAGTCACCCATCAATTGATGCGCCAGGGTGTCTTCTTTTCAAAATGGTATGGTTTGTGTACCCTTTCTTTACTTCTGTAGTTATTATAACCATTTGTGTACAGACAAGTAATATTTGAAAAAATGTTAGAAAAATTTGAGGTTGTAGTAGGTGTCGTTTTGCACTTCTAGCGCCCCCTGAGGTAGTTAAACTCATACCAATGGGGTGTCATTTTTCTCCTAAGAGCACTAGCTAATGAATACAGTTGGGAATGCCATGGTTTGCACAAATTTCAGTACATTTGAAGGGGCAGAAATGTAAGAAAATGCCTTTTTTTTTCATTAGCGCCACCTTCTGGAGGCATTTGTGCACTCCAGGCTTGGGGTAACAAAGCAAGTCACCCATCAATAGATGTGTCAGGGTGTCTTCTTTTCAAAATGGTATGGTTTGTGTACCCTTTCTTTACTTCTGTAGTTATTATAACCATTTGTGTACAGACAAGTAATATTTGAGAAAATGTTAGAAAATTTTGAGGTTGTAGTAGGTGTCGTTTTGCACTTCTAGCGCCCCCTGAGGTAGTTAAACTCATACCAATGGGGTGTCATTTTTCTCCTAAGAGCACTAGCTAATGAATACAGTTGAATGTCATGGTTTGCACAAATTTCAGTACATTTGAAGGGGCAGAAATGTAAGAAAATGCCTTTTTTTTTCATTAGCGCCACTTCTGGAGGCATTTGTGCTCTCCAGGCTTGGGGTAACAAGGCAAGTCACCCATCATTAGATGCGGTGGGGTGTCTTCTTTTCAAAATGGTATGGTTTGTGTACCCTTTCTTCACTTCTGTAGTTGTTATAACCATTTGTGTACAGACAAGTAACGTTTGAGAAAATGTTAGAAACATTTGAGGTTGTAGTAGGTGTCATTTTGCACTTCTAGCGCCCCCTGAGGTAGTTGAACTCATACCAATGGGGTGTCATTTTTCTCCTAAGAGCGCTAGCTAATGAATACAGTTGGAAATGCCATGGTTTTCACAAATTTCAGTACATTTGAAGGGGCAGAAATGTAAGAAAATGCCTTTTTTTTCCATTAGCGCCACCTTCTGGAGGCATTTGTGCACTCCAGGCTTGGGGTAACAAGGCAAGTCACCCATCATTAGATGCGGCAGGGTGTCTTCTTTTCAAAATGGTATGGTTTGTGTACCCTTTCTTCACTTCTGTAGTTGTTATAACCATTTGGGAACAGACAAGTAATGTTTGAGAAAATGTTAGAAACATTTGAGGTTGTAGTAGGTGTCATTTTGCACTTCTAGCGCCCCCTGAGGTAGTTGAACTCATACCAATGGGGTGTCATTTTTCTCCTAAGAGCGCTAGCTAATGAATACAGTTGGAAATTCCATGGTTTTCACAAATTTCAGTACATTTGAAGGGGCAGAAATGTAAGAAAATGCCTTTTTTTCCATTAGCGCCACCTTCTGGAGGCATTTGTGCACTCCAGGCTTGAGGTAACAAGGCAAGTCACCCATCATTAGATGCGGCAGGGTGTCTTCTTTTCAAAATGGTATGGTTTGTGTACCCTTTCCTCACTTCTTTACTTGTTATAACCATTTGTGTACAGACAAGTAATGTTTGAGAAAATGTTAGAAAAATTTGAGGTTGTAGTAGGTGTCATTTTGCACTTCTAACGCCCCCTGAGGTAGTTAAACTCATACCAATGGGGTGTCATTTTTCTCCTAAGAGCACTAGCTAATGAATACAGTTGGAAATGCCATGGTTTTCACAAATTTCAGTATATTTGAAGGGGCAGAAATGTAAGAAAATGCCTTTTTTTTCATTAGCGCCATCTTCTGGAGGCATTTGTGCACACCAGGCTTGGGGTAAGAAGGCAAGTTACCCCTCATTAGATGCGGCAGGTTGTCTACTTTTCCGAAATATATAGTTTTATATAGTTATTCCACTGTTTTACGGTAGTTTTACCACAAAAACCCTAGAATGCGCATATTAGTTTATAAAGTTGAAAATGTCATTTTGCGCTGCTGGTGATTAGGGCTCTACGCTAGCCATGGACGTAGGTAAAACTATACAAATTTGGTATTTTTTTACTCGGGGAACTTGGGGCTTTTTCAAATAATTGAAACTTTTTCAATCAAGGTAAATGTTTTTGATACATATTATGTGATTTTAGGAAAATTAGTAAATTTTCACTTTTTTTGTCATTATGACATCATAGCTTTTTGCACGATGTAAAATTCTCTTCATGTAAGGTACCACGAGAAAGCTCAATTCGTTCTGAAAAAAACAATATATAGTTTTCCATATTTAACTAAAAATCCCCAGAGGAAATCAAGCATAAACAGAAGGATAGCAAAAATGCTGAAAAAGTGTCTGGCCTGCAGGGTACAGGAAATGGCCCAAGCCTCTGGCACTGAAGGGGTTAAAGGATAGTAATGTTTCACAATAAAAGCAGCTCCAATTAATCTTCATAGTATTTGGGCCATGGAGAGTGTTATTACAATACTGTTAGAGTTGTAGTACAAGAGTAAATGAATGATAAAGTATCCCCCTCCCTCACTTTTACTGATGTAAGACTGCTCACCTGAGAGCAGCAAGACAGTCCGGATGGATCACAGAGAGGGACAATTTTCAGTGATCATAAAGAAAAACCTGTCAAGGGGGCAGGGTTTTCCTTATGTTCACAGTAAGAAGATTGTTCCTTGCTGTGAGCTGTCCGGTCAAGAGAGCAGATTCCACATCTGAGGTGAGCAGTGTTACACTAGGTAAAAAGGGCGGGAGGGGGATACTTTATCATTCAATTACTCTTGAACTAAAACTCTGACAATATTGAAATAACACTCTCCATGGCCCAAATACTATGAAGATTAATTGGAGCTATTGTTTTTGTGAAACATTACTATCACTTGGGGAGAGAAACACAAGCAAAATGTTTAAAATTAAATATAGGTTAACATGCAGTACAGAGTATGTTATATATCTGCTGAGATGTCCGTGTAACCTCTTTTATATAGGTAAAATGGATGGGATGTTGCAGGATCGTATGACTGGACATCGTTCTGCAATTAAAATTGCACATAGAGATGGAGCCACAGACAAGCCAGTGGCAAAACATTTTTTGCAAATGGGACACTCTCCAACGTCATTTACTGTTATGCCAATTGATCATGTTGCTCCATTATTGAGAGGAGGAAATCGGAGCAAATTGTTACTTCAGAGACAAACTTTTTGGATTAGGACTTTCAACACAGTAACACTAAATGAAGCTGTATATTTTTAAATGTTTCTTAAAGACCGGTAACAGGTTTTTGATCATTTTTTCGGGGTGATTTTCCTGAGGTTTTTCAATTTTTTTTCTCTTCATAGTTGAGAAGAGAATTTATCACCCAAAAATTTTTTTGTATAGATATCGGATAGTTCAATTTTGGGTCTTTTTGTCTTCTAGCATATTTTTGTAAGAATATATTTTTTGTAAGAATATATTTTTTTGAGGCGATAATAATCGTGTTTTGAGGTAGTGATAACCTTATATTTTGTGTTTTAATGTTTTTGTACAAGGATAGCGGATATAGTATTACGAATCTAATATAGTTAGATGGTTGAATTTTGAAGTACCAAGTCAGCCAATGTGTGGGAAAGGCCTCCACAATTGTCCCTTAATCAGACAAGGCCAGATCCCAAGAGGGAAGAGCGGAGAACTGTAAGAGGGGATTTATACCTCTCTTGAGCAGGGACATACTGTGAAGAAGAAGAAGCTCCCACTTTCTGGCATGCCACTCCGTCACAGTGGGGACAGCAGACTCTCGCCAATGGATTGGGATAAGAGATTTCACTGCCGAGAGCATCAGTACAATCAAGGACCTCTGTGCTTTGGGAAAGTGGGAGAGTCCATGAAAAAAGAAGATATGAAGAAGAGCTAATTCCAAGCTGATATTAAAAGATGTATTAATGATATCCACACACCCTCTCCAGTAAAAGAGCAGCGTTGGACAAGACCACCATGAATGTAGATAACTTCCTCTAGCTGAGGAACACCTCCAACATAAGGGACTATTAAGTGAGGATATCCTGTGCAATCTGGCAGGTGTAAAGTACCAGCGATAGAGGAACTTGTATTAAATTCCAAGATGAGCATTGAGATAGAGGAGGAGGCATGCAACTTCCATATCACCGACCAATTGGCTGGAAGAATTGGGGTTAAAAAATGAACTATTTTTTAAAGCATTCTTACTTGACAGCATTTTTTCCCATATGCCTAAAACGTTTGCAAATTGCTGTTTATATAAAGTTCTATCAACAGAACACATAAAACAGAGGACACAAGTGAAAACCATAAATCCTCAAAAGCCCTTCATGCGTTTCTGACTCTGTCAGGAGGAGTAACAAAGACTTTGACAAGAATGTGAATGTTGAGTTTCATATGTATATTTATGGATATTGTTATGCACATTATTTTCTTTTTTTCATTCTTATTGTGAGAACAAAGAATACTTTTATATTTCTATATTTGTTCCCTTCATTAGGACCTTAATAAATGAACTATTTCATGTCAGGGATTCCCCGAGACTTCTAAATAGCTTGTGCATGGTGCCTTAAGGAAAAACAGGCTGAGAACCACTGTATTAAGTTCTGGATTCTATTGCAGTTGATAGCTTTATCACAAGGGTTTTTATCTTTTCTCCATAGACCTCAATAGAAATATTTTAGATTAAACCAGTGATAACTCTTGGGAACTACAATGTAATCTAGGCATAAATCAACCTCATTGTAACAGATTGTCATCCTGGGTCCATTTACCTTCTACTTCTGGGTGTTTCAGCAGAAGCATCAGGCCATAGCGTAGGGTCGTGCTGACAGTCTCTGTACCAGCACCGAACAGATCAAAAGTGGTATGGATAGCATTTTTAATGTGAAATTCACTCTGCGGCTCATCCTTCTCCTAAAACAGAAGTAGCGTTTTTTTATTTCCTTACTGATTTCAGTCAGTGATTGCATTCATTCCATAACTTTAATCCTTTGAATGCCAGGGGGTGTGAAATACAATATTAAAGAACAATTATCATATCTGAAAGCAGACTAAGTAAAAAGCTCCTATCAGTTGTGTCTGGAACCACAGGGTATATTGGGCCTGTAGGGCTTAGGTCAAGAGACTGAATTGTGAGACTTGAGTGTTGCAGTTCAGTTTCTACTGCAGGATAACTGATAGAGCTCCAGATGTGTCTTTTCAGGTACTATACTGCTTCCCCAACTGGTCTGCTAAAGCTTACCGTACAGCACCGATACATCAGCAGGTCTACTCTCAGGGATTAGTTCTCTGATACATCACTTTCTATGTGTCATCTGCCCTTTAAGTCTATCCCAAAGTGATTGCTTTCCGTGACCTCCTGTTTTTTTCATTGTATTGACTTCTCTTGGGACTCACACTTTCCACCTCAGTCTCGGAGCTCATGGAACATCCTTTGAAAATTCTCTGAAGTATGATTAATTCACCAAGGTAATGAACTAGTTAAATATGACCCAGTTGTCCAAAACATTTTGCACGTTTTAAATTGACATTGAAAGCTACCAATACCTTACCTCAGCCAAATTACTATTATATTATTAGCCTGAAAGAGATAATGTTAAAACAGAACATTATTTTAAATTATAAAGGTTTTAGTAAGTGGCTAATAGCAATTATTCTATGCTGATTCTTGCTATATGTGAGATATTTGTCATTTTTTGGAGACCTCTCTTGCCTTTAATTAAAATGTCTTCCCTGGTTTGCACTAAAATGAATCCATGTTTTAGTAGAACATCATTCTGAGTCACTCAAAAGGCTCTATAGACCAGTGTTTCTCAACGTTAGTCCTCGGGGCACACCAACAGTGCAGTTATCAGGTTGTTCCTGCTTAATCACAGATGAGCAATTAGTGGACCAGTGATTGTGATTGATTCACCTGTGATTTGGGAATGGAGGGGTGAACCATTTACCTGGATGGTGCAGTTTGGAGTGGTGTCAGGAGCTATATACAGTATATTTTTTTTCATGTTGGTTAAACTCCCTCCCTGATGCCAGAGCAGCATGATCCCTGCAATCCAGTGACAGAGGGGTTCACTGCAGGTGGTATGGAAATGGGAAAGGTGTTTGGACACATGAGGAATCAGCCAGAGGAATGGCAGGAAGTGGGTGGAGAGGAAACCTATTGTCTTCCCCTAATCCAGCGCAGGGAAAGCAAAACTGATCTTGGTCCGCTTTCCTTGGGCTTCCATAGTCTAATTTTAAAGTGGTTTCAGAGAATTTTTCAGCACTTCAAAAATGAGTCATTTTTTTTATTCTCACAGTTCGGAAAATAAATCTGTCCCTTGGTCATAATGGGATGGAGTATTCGCCAGCCAAAAATATCTGCAGAATCAAAAATACAGTGATTCAGCAAATATTTCCATCTAGAATGGAAAAAAGAAATGCAATACATAGGTGGTGGATTAAAAACTCATACTGATTTAAATCAGGCTTTTAACCCCTTAAATATTACAGAGGTCCCCATGCATTGCTTAGCAATGTGTTTCAGAGCTCCTTATCACTCAAGGGGGTTAGAGTCCCCTTCAAATCACTGGGATTGGTTTATTTTTATATCTCCCCTATGGTGAAACTGGTTGGTCCCAGATTTAATTCACATTTCTTGTGAACATACTGATGGGAGTCAGAATCCTGGTGCTGAATGTATCTATGTTATTACCGCTTGGGCCATTTATATCAATGTAAAAACTGCAATAAAAACCAACAATGGTTGCTTTTTATTTACCACCATCATCTTCCTACCTACCTACCACCATCATCTTACAACATACCAGCCACAATCATCTTCCTACATACCAGCCACCATCATCGTCCTATATACCCACCACCATCATCATCTTCTTTCATACCAGCCACCATCATCTTCCTACATACCCACAACCATCATCTTCTTATATACCAGCCAGTATCATCTTCCCACATACCCACCACCATCATCTTCCTACGTACCAGCCACCATCATCTTCCTATATACTCACACGATCATCTTCCTACATACCAGCCACCATCATCTATCTACATACCCACCACCATCATCTTCCTACATACCAGCCACAATCATCTTCCTACATACCAGCCACCATCATCGTCCTATATACCCACCACCATCATCATCTTCTTTCATACCAGCCACCATCATCTTCCTACATACCCACAACCATCATCTTCTTATATACCAGCCAGTATCATCTTCCCACATACCCACCACCATCATCTTCCTACGTACCAGCCACCATCATCTTCCTATATACTCACACGATCATCTTCCTACATACCAGCCACCATCATCTATCTACATACCCACCACCATCATCTTCCTACATACCAGCCACCATCATCTTCCTACAAACCTACCACAATCATCTTCCTACATACCCACCACCATCATCTTCCTACATACCAGCCACCATCATCTTCCTAAATACCCGCAACCATCATCTTCCTATCTACCAGCCACCATCATCTTCCCTCATACCCACCACTATCATCTTCCTACGTACCAGCCACCATCATCTATCTACATACCCACCACCATCTTCTTCCTACATACCAGCCACCATCATCTTCCTACAAACCCACCACCATCATCTTCCTACATACCAGCCAGCGTCATCTTCCTACGTACCCGTAACCATCATCTTCCTATATACCAGCCATCATCATCTTCCCACATACCCACCACCATCATCTTCCCACATACCAGCCACCATCATCTTCCTATATACCCACCACCATCATCTTCTTTCAAACCAGTCACCATCATCTTCCTACATACCCACAACCTATATACCACCAATTATCATCTTCCCACATACCCACCACCATCATCTTCCTATGTACCAGCCACCATCATCTTCCTATATACTCACACCATCATCTTCCTACATACCAGCCACCATTATCTATCTACATACAAGCCACCATTATCTTCCTACATACCCACCACTATAATCTTCCTACATACCAGCCACTATCATCTTACTACATACCTGCCATCATTGACTTATCACATCCACACCAACACCATATCATTACATACCAGCCACTATCATCTTCCTACTTACCCACCACCATGATCTTCCTACATACCAGCCACCATCATCTTCTTATATACCCACCACCATCATCTTCTTTCATACCAGCCACCATCATCTTCCTACATATCCACAACCATCATCTTCCTATATACCACCAATTATCATCTTCCCACATACCCACCACCATCATCTTCCTATATACTCACACCATCATCTTCCTACCTACCAGCCACCATCATCTATCTACATACAAACCACCATCATCTTCCTACATACCAGCCACTATCATCTTCCTACATACCAGCCACCATTATCTTCCTACATACCCATCACTATAATCTTCCTACATACCAGCCACTATCATCTTACTACATACCTGCCATCATTGGCTTATCACATCCACACCAACACCATATCCTTACATACCAGCCACTATCATCTTTCTAAATACCCACCACCACCATCTTCCTACATACCCACCACCATCATCTTCCTACATACCAGCCACCATCATCTTCCTACAAACCCACCACCTTCATCTTCCTACCTACTACCATCATCTTATTACATACACAACAACACCATATCCTTACATACCAGCCACTATCATATTTCTACATACCTGCCACCACCATCTTCCTACATACCAGCCACCTTCATCTTCCTACAAACCCACCACCTTCATCTTCCTACATACCTGCCACCATCATCTTACTACACACACACCAACATTATATCCTTACATACCAGCCTGTCACGGTTTGTTATGAAACACAACTTTATTGAAAAGTTTAATGGATACCCATGTGGGTAGCATACACATATAACATTTAATGTCAATACATAGTAGCAAGAGTAGTGGTATACGGAATGTAACACTGGCTCTACCGGCCTTGCCAATACCGGGTAAGGCAACCTTAGATGACACAGATGGAAAAGGTTCTATCGGCCTTACCAATATACCGGGCAAGGCAGCCTGGAGACTGGTACACGAATAGTAATAGGCTCTACTGGCCTTGCTAATATACCGGGCAAGGCAGCCTGGAGACTGGTACAACGAATAGTTATAGGCTCTACCGACCTTGCCAATACCGGGTAAGGCAACCTTAAGTTGGTACAATGTGGAATAGGTTCTACCGGCCTTACCAACACTGGGCAAGGCAGCCTGGACTGGAACACAATCTCTACCGGTGCCGAGGAATACGCAGCAAGCAACCGGTTAATACTTGGAGCGAACCAGTACCCGCATACTGGAGGAACAACAAGTCTACCGGTGCTGTCTAGGACTGAACAGCAATCGGTTATGCATGGAGCGAACCAGTACCCGCCTACTGGAGGGACAAAGACTCTCCCGGAGCTGTCTAGGACTGAACAGCAACCGGCTATGCATGGAGAGAACCAGTACCCGCGTACTGGAGGTACCCAACCACCACCAGTGCTGTCAGATGATAATAAGCAGCCGGTTATACATGGAGCGAACAAGTACCCGCGCACTGGAGTTACTTAGAACACCACCGGTGCTGTCAGATGATAGTAAGCAGCCGGTTATACATGGAGCGAACCAGTACCCGCGTACTGGAGAAACCTAGAACTCTACTGGTGCAACAGCAGCCGGTTGTATGTGGAGCGAACCAGTACCCACGTACTGGAGAAACCTCGAACACCACCAGTGCTGTCAGATGATAGTAATCAGCCGGTAATACATGGAGCGAACCAGTACCCACGTACTGGGGAAACCTAGAACTCTACTGGTGCGACAGCAGCCGGTTGTATGTGGAGCAAACCAGTACCCGCATACTGGAGATACCCAATCACCACCGGTGCTGACAGATGACAAAGCGCAGCTGGTTATACACAGAATGAACCAGTACCCGTGTACTGGAGTAACCTAGAACTCTACCGGTGCCACAGCAGCCGGTTAACATGGAGCAAACCAGTACCCGTGTACTGGAGTAATCCCAGAACTCTACCGGTGCAACAGCAGCCGGTTGTATGTGGAGCGAACCAGTACCCACGTACTGGAGAGTGGAACACAAGTGAATGAAAATGTCGCCAGGGTGACTGGAGGAGAGGGGCACACTGCAGGTGATCCAGGAACAGGAACACAGCCCTAGAAAGACAGGAAACAGATCTGCAGGCAGTCAACTGGATCAGGAACGGCAGCAGGAAACAGCAGTAGAGACAGCAACCCCAACCGGATCAGGAACGGATGCTGGAACCTGGGAAGCTAGTGAACAGGAACCTAGGCGATCACTGACGAGCAGGAACAGAGAAATGGCCCAGGAAGCTCAGGAATCCAATGCAAGTACAGGTAGCATAGAGACAACACGAAAGGGCAACCAAAGGGTGCCCAAGCTCAGTTTAAATAGGCAACACAGGGCGGGCTGAAGGCAGGCAGCCAATGGAGTGCCCACTACAGGTAACTGACAAGGAAATGCAGCAATCACGGGCACCGTGATACAGCCACTATCATCTTACTAAATAGAAGCCACCATTATCTTCCTACACACCCACTAACTTCATCTTCCCACATACCTGCCGCCATCATCTTCCTACATACCTGCCACCATCGTCTTATTACATCCACACCAACACCATATCCTTACATACCAGCCACTACCATCTTCCTACATACCTGCCACCATCGTCTTATTACATCCACACCAACACCATATCCTTACATACCTGCCACTTTAATATTTCTACATACCCACCACCACCATCTTCCTACATACTCACCACCATCATATTAGTACATACCAGACACTATCATCTTCCTACACAGCCGCCACCATCATCTTTCCATATACTTGCCACTATCATATTCCAACATACCACCCACCATCATCTTCCTACATACAATGATCTTCCCACATAGAAAGCACCATCTTCCTACATCCAGCCGCCATTAATTTCCTACATACCAGCCACCATCATCTTCCTACAAATCCACCACCATCATATTCCTAAATACCACCCAGTAACATCTTCCTCCACACCAGCTACCATCATTTTCCCACATGCCTTCCACCATCATCTTCCTGCATACCAGTCACCATTATCTTCCAACATACCAGCCACCATCATCTTCCAACATACCCACCACTATCATCTTCCTACATACCATCATCTTCCCACATTCCAGAGGTTCACTACTGAAATGTTGCCATTTACTGGACGACCGTCGATATGTTGAATTAAAAATATTGAAAAAATCGAAACAGCAATATCAGTATGTCGAGTCAATCAATAGATCGACATTCTGATGTTTCTTGCTTAATGTTGAGATTGTTGAGCAAAATCACACTGTGGGGGGGGGGGGGTGGTACAGGGACCAGTATATAAAGGTGTAAATAAATAAAATACTAGTAAAACAAGTAAGATACATTGTATCTGGTCACCCTGGTAGTCCAAGTGAGCCCATTCAGGTTAGACCCTTTTCTCCTTAAATACACCAGGAAGGTGTCTCTGGATAACCTGAAGCGTGTGTGTGATTCACATACCGCCTGGGGGTCTAAACCCATTGACCTTAAAGTAGGACTTATTCCAGCGGTCAATCTGGAAGAGGATACCAGGGATTCCAACCTCATGAGGACACAGCAACAAGACTACAAGGGGGCATAGGGACACCGAGATGCTCTTTACTCTTTAGGGTGCTGTAAGTGCATTTATATTTCCTTGTGCAGTTATCAACTATTAAACATATTAAATTTAGTTATGTTCCTTTTTATATGTTTTGTGTGATTTGGAAGCCAGTTTGCTTCTTCTCTGAGCGCAGTCAAGCCTTCTTTTTTCTCTCCACTTCCCATATACCTGACACTATCATCTTCCTACATACCAGCCATTATCATCTTCCTACAGCCCATCATCTTCCTACATACAGCCACCATCATCTACCCTCCACCATCATTTTTCTACATACCAGCCACCATCATCTTCCTACATACCCAACACATCATCTTCCTACATACCGGCCACCATCATCTTCCTATATGCCCACCA